>CM066988.1:26037500-26080000 GCA_033977485.1 Hydrangea macrophylla | reverse complement strand
CAATTTAATGCCACTTCTCTTACTCTTGTACCTAAAATTCCCAATGCTTCCTCTATGAGCCAGTTCAGGCCCATTGCTTGGTGCACTACCATTTACAAGTGTATTTCCAAGATTTTGGCAAATAGGCTGAGGGGTGTTCTTCCTTCTCTCATTGATCCCTCTCAATTAACCTTTGTGAAGGGGAGAAGAATTAGTGACAATATTTTAGTTGCCCAAGAACTTCTGAGGGATTACCATAAAGCTGAGGGGATGCCCAGATGTGTTGCAAAAGTTGATTTGATGAAAGCTTACGATAGTGTTCAATGGGAGTTTATCTTGGATATCCTCTCTATGATGGAATTTCCCCCCATTATGATTCAGTGGATTGCTGAATGTATGTGCACCCCATTTTTCTCTATTTGCCTAAATGGGAACCTTGTTGGTTTCTTACCGGGTGCTAAAGGTTTAAGGCAAGGAGACCCTCTCCCCCCTACCTTTTTGTGATTGTTATGGATGTGCTTCACCAGATTTTGAAGAGTAAGATTGAATCCAACTAGCTCTTTAAGTTCCATCCAAAATGTAAAAAGAGCAAGCTCTTTCAACTTTCATTTGCTGATGATCTTTTCTTGTGCTGTCATGGGGATATTCCTTCTGTTACTACCTTTAAAGAAGGGCTTCACACTTTCTTCCTCTTCTCAGGCCTTAAAGCTAACCCTTCCAAGACTGATAATTTTATTGATGGGATAGATGATTCTTCCAGCTCTCATATTGCTAATACTATGGGCTATAATATTGGCCATCTGCCTATGAGGTATTTGGGCATCCCTCTGATTTCTACTAAACTTAGAGCTGTGGATTGTAATGCTCTTGTTGATAAAATTGGGGCTAAAGTGCTTTCCTGGAAATCTAAATTTCTCTCTTATGCTGGTAGAGTGCAGCTTATTAAAGCTGTCCTCTGTAGTATTCAACTGTACTTTTTTTTCAGAAAATGGTAAATAGATTCCAAAAAGGGATGTACACATGTACAAGGGGCATACCCCAGGATATTCAAAAAGCACAAAGCATAAGGACAGGTGGCCAAACAAACCACTGCAAAAGCCTCACAAGGCACAATTCAAAAACAAATCACAAAAAGACAAAGAAACAGAACAGAGGAAAACCCAAGAGAAAGCCCCAACAGAACAGACTCCAAGGAGAAAATAGGGCAAAACAAAAACAAACAATGAACTAATGCCAATTAATCAACAAGGCATCAAGGTAGACATGCCCTTTCCATTTGTTTCTGATTTGGGCATAAATCTGCGAGACAAAAATCCTCAATAATTGCTCTTTTGGTGTAGAGGTGTTCTGAAAATTCCTATTGTTCCTTTCCCTCCACAGGCCGTAGATGGTAACTCCCAGGCACATCCTGGGAATCATATGCTGGGGAGTCTTTCCCTTCCAATGCTGGATCATCTAATGAATAGTGCTATCCCAAGGAGTACCATTCCAAGTCAGATCACACTGCAGCATCAATTCCTGCCAAATAAACTTAGAGTAATCACAATCAAAGAAAAGATGGTTATGAGAATCCATTTGCCTAAGACAAAAAGTACAAGCAAGAGGGCCCAGAGTAAAATTGCAAATTCTATCCTGTGTGGCAAGCCTATTCTGGATGGCAAGCCAAAGAATGAAATTCTGTCGAGGTGTACATCCAGAATACCAGACAAAAGGATACCAGGGAACATCCGGGTTAGAGGGTCTAAGTTGGTTCAAAACATGGGAAAAATTAAACTTTCCATTAGGAGAAGTAATCCAAAAAATTTTATCATTCAGGCCAGAAGGTTTGTAGAATGTAGACAAAATGTCCCGGACCTCATTAAGTCCAATGGAAATCGAACCAGGCCAGTTCCAGCATTTTTATTATCCCCAAAAGGGTTCTAAAGGATATAAACTAGATTCTTAGAAGATTCCTTTGGACAGGTTCTGAGGCTAAAACTGGTGCTAAAGAGGCCTGGAAGGCTGTGTGTAAACCTTACAAAGAGGGGGGTTTGGGCATAAGAAATATTGAAACTTGGAACATTGCAAATATTTTTAAATTCATATGGATTCTGATAACTGAAAAAGATAACTCTATTTGGACCAGTTGGGTTCATACTAATTACCTAAAAGGTAGAAGCCTTTGGGACATCCCTACCCCTCATAGCCCCTCTTGGTGTTGGAGGAAAATCTTGAATCATAGAGACAAGGTCAGAGGCTATTTCAAGCACATCATTGGGATTGGCTCTTCCACATTTTTGTGGTTTGACAATTGGCAACCCCTCAGCCCCATTATCACCAACTGTGAAGATAGGGTTATCTATGACTCAGCTTTATCTAGACATGCTAAAGTCTCCCAGATTATTAGAAATGGTAACTGGAATTGGCCCATTACAAATTCTACCTCTCTCATTGAAATTAAAAGATCCATGAATGCCCTTCCTTACCCTTCTGATACTCCTGACAAGATCAAGTGGACTCCATCTTCTGATGGGATATTTTCTGTGGCTGCTACCTATGAGGCTCTTAGAGCTAAATCTCCTAATGTTCACTGGGCTGATCTAGTTTGGCACAGGCATGGTATGCCCAGACATCAGTTTATTCTTTGGCTAGTTACTCTTGGTAGGCTTGCTACACAAGATAGAATCCAAACATACACTCAACAAAAATATAGCTGTGTGTTTTGTAGGAAAACTACTGAGACCCATGAGCACCTCTTCTTTCATTGTGACTTTACTAAGAATATATGGCAGCTCATCCTTTCTAAATCTGGAGTTGTTTGGATTCCCAAAGATTGGAGAAGTTTCCTTGGATGGGCCTCTTGTAATTGGAAGGGGAACTCTCTAATTGTTGTTATCTTGAAAATATCCCTCTCTGCCACAATCTACATGATTTGGAAAGAAAGGAACAATAGAGTTTTTAAAAACTCTTTTAATGATGCTAATTAAGTTGGTGGGGAAATCACAAATGTGATTAAAGCTAGAATTATTTCTCTTAAAATCCCTGTGACTAGCAAATCTAAAGAATTGTTACAGCAGTGGAGTTAGCATCAGTGGGTTGGCTTGGGTTTTCTTGTTTTTTTAGCTTGCTCTGTCCTCTAGTTGGGCTTTCCCCCTTATTTGGGCTTTATTTCATTAGAGTTGATGGTGGGACCTTTGAGTTCCCCTTGTATCTAGTTGTTTGTTGGGTTTTCTTGTCTGGTTGTTTTGTTTTTTAAGACCTTGATGTCTTCTCCTGAGGTATGCCCCTTGTAAATTTGTATTCTTTCTTTTTTTTCTATGCTACTTACTTTTTCTCCAAAAAAAAAGATACAAAAAGAAAGATAAAAAAAAAAACAAAGAGTACAAAAACTCGGCTTAAAATTTTATTTTTGTTTTACAATATTGGGGGTCTAAGGAGTTCAAATCTGACCTTACTCCATCGTGTGAAATTTTTTTTTTCGAAAATTCCATTTTTCTGTACTTTTGAAACCTAGCCATCCGCGTTCGTTTTTAGTCGTGCTTTCAACTTTCAAATTTGATTGGTCTAGTTTGGGTGTGGATTGTTACTGAGAAATTCTGGTCATTGTTTGATCAGTTTCATAAGAACTAAGTGAGAATTACTACGAGTGGAAAAAGGCAGGAGTGGTGAGCACATAAGAGGGTAAAAGCCGACTTGATTTTTGAGTGTAAACACGAGTGAATCATATTCTTGAGTGAAACACGTGAGGGAGTGCAGTGAGGATCTGTTCTATTTCTAATCCATTCTTGCAGGGATTATGGCTCAAGATCAGGGAAGAGTCACAAATGAAGAGGCTCAACAGCCAGTTGTTACGAATCTACAAATGCAAGCTTTAGTGGGGGAGATGAGGCAGATGATGAGGGCAGAATTGGAACCGATACATGAGAGATTGGATAGAGTTGAAGAGGGTACACCACACAGGCAACAACAAAATGTTCATAATGTACAAAGAGGGGAGAGAGTTCAACCAAGGCGAGTGAGAGTTGAAGATGAGGAGTATTTTGGGGAAGACCTTGATGAAGAAAATGATTGGGAGTCAATATATAATCATACGAGATATGGCGGTCGGGGTAGAGAAGTTAGGTTTAGAGAAGCTAGGAATCGGGAAGATAATAATTTGGGTAGTATTAAGATGAAGATTCCTTCGTTTTCAAGGAAAGACTGATCCGAAAGCATATCTTGAATGGGAGAAGAAGGTGGAATTAATATTCGATTGCCATAATTAATCCGATATTAAGAAAGTAAAACTTGCTGCCATTGAATTTTTCGATTATGCTATTGTTTGGTGGGATCAATTGGTACTAAATAGGAGGAGAAATAGGGAGCATCCAATAGAGACATGGGAGGAGATGAAAACTGTTATAAGCAGTTCATTCCATGCTACTACTATCGGGAGTTGTATAACAGGTTGCAAAGTTTGAGGCAAGGTAATAGGAGTGTAGAAGAATATTATAAGGAGATGGAAGTTGCTATGATTCAAGCGAATGTAGAGGAAGATTGAGAGGCTACAATGGCTAGATTCTTAGTTGGGTTGAATCGAGAAATTGCCAATGCAGTGGAATTGCAAAACTATGTTGAATTGGAGGATATGGTACACATGGCTATTAAAATTGAGAATCAATTCAAGAGGAGGGGCAGCAGCGCACTTCCAAGCCATAATCCAAGCCAAAATTCCAATACATCCGCTTGGAAACCAAATAATTGGAAAAGAGATGAGAAGCAGCCTTTGGTGAAGCCAAAAACTGAGCAAAAACAAGAGGTGGCCAGCCATGGAAATCAAGGTAAATCCAATTCGTCTACTTCTCAAAACCATGATATTAAGTGTTTTAAGTGCCAAGGTAGGGGACACATAGCTAGCCAATGTCCGAACAAGAGAACTGGTATTACGAAATAATGGTGAGATTGAAACCGAAGATGAAGATGACAACGAATCTGTGCCACCGTTGGAGGATGTCGATGATGAAGAGTACGCTGCCCAAGGGGATTTGTTAGTGGCAAGGAGAGCTCTAAATATGCAAGTTAAAGAAGATGATGAGGCGCAACGGGAGAACATTTTTCATACGAGATGTCATGTCAAAGATAAGGTGTGTAGTGTGATCATCGATGGGGGGAGTTGCACTAACGTTGCTAGCACAACTCTGGTGGAGAAATTAGGGCTGCTAACAATCAAGCATCCACGGCCTTATAAATTGCAATGGCTCAATGATAGTGGAGAAGTAAGGGTGACTAAACAAGTATTAGTTCCTTTTCGTATTGGGAAATATGAAGATGAAGTTTTGAGTGATGTGGTTCCGATGAAAGCTGGACACTTGTTGTTAGGGAGGCCATGGCAATTTGATCGACGTGTTAAGCATGATGGTTTCACAAATAAATATTCATTCGTGCTTAATCAAAGGACAATCATCTTAGTGCCTTTGACACTGAAGCAAGTTTATGAAGATCAAGTGAGGTTGCAAAAGGAGAGTGATCAAAAGAAAGAAAGTGAACAAAAGAAAAAGAGTGAGAAAATTGAGACGGAAAAAGAAAAGAAAAATGCAGCCATTGAGGGAAAATTAGAGGGAAACCAAAAGAATTTTTATGCAAAAGCTAGTGAGATCAAACGAGCATTGTTTTCAAATCAGCCTATGATTGTACTTTTGTACAAAGAGGCATTTTTAAACATTAACCCAATTTACTCATCTTTGCCTAGTTCTGTTGTTTCTCTTTTGCAGGAGTTTGGTGATGTCTTTCCTGAGGAGATTCCACATGGTTTACCCCCTATTCGAGGGATTGAACATCAAATTAATTTTGTGCCCGGTGCTACCATTCCAAACCGACCAGCCTATAGAAGCAATCCCGCGGAGACAAAGGAGCTACAAAAATAGGTCAGTGAGTTGATAGAAAAGGGGTATGTAAGAGAAAGTATGAGTCCATGCGTCGTTCCGGCGATTTTGATTCCTAAGAAGGATGGGACGTGGAGAATGTGCGTTGATTGCCGAGCCGTCAACAACATAACGGTAAAGTATCGACACCCTATTCCTCATTTAGATGATATGTTAGATGAGTTGCATGGTTCTTGTATATTTTCTAAGATTGATTTGAAAAGTGGGTATCATCAAATTAGAATGAAGGAAGGTGATGAATGAAAAACTGCATTTAAAACCAAATATGGTTTGTATGAATGGTTAGTTATGCCTTTTGGATTAACTAATGCTCCTAATACTTTCATGAGATTGATGAACCATGTTTTGCGTGCTTTCATTGGAAAATTCGTGGTTATTTATTTTGATGATATCCTTATTTATAGCAAATACTTGGAAGAGCATTTGAAGCATTTAAAACTTATGTTAGATGTAAAAGGAAGAGTTGTTTGCTAACCTAAAGAAGTGCACTTTTTGCAGCGATAAGCTTGTGTTTCTTGGTTTTGTTGTGTGTGCACAAGGAATACAGGTTGATGAAGAAAAGATTTGTGCTATCCAAGAATGGCCAAGCCCATCTAGTGTAAGTAATGTGCGAAGTTTTCATGGACTTGCTAGTTTTTACAGAAGGTTTGTGAAAGACTTCAGTAGTATAGCTGCACCAATAACCGAAGTCATCAAGAAAAATGTTGGGTTCAAATGGGGGGAAGAACAAGAGAAGGCATTTCAATTACTCAAGGAAAAATTAACTCATGCACCTTTACTTGCTTTACCTAACTTTACAAAAACTTTTGAAATTGAATGTGATGCTTCATGATTAGGTATTGGTGTCGTGCTTATGCAAGAAGGAAGATGATCGGGAGAGAACTAATCCTAATTATACGCTTTAACAAGCATTTGTTAGTGTTTTTTTTATCCTGTTTTTGTATATTTTTACTTCGTTTTCTAGTTTCTGACAGGTTTTGGAAGAAATCAACTAAACCAGGCTAAACAGGGTGAAAAAGTATCAAGAAAGAAGCTGAAAAACCAAAGTCGCGCGCGCGGTCCGCGGGCGCGAGAATCCACAAGTCGCGCGCGCGATCCGCTCGCGCGAGACCCCCAAGAACTCGCTCGAGCGACCCGCGCGCGCGAAGGACCAAATGTCACGCTCGCGCGACCCGCTCGCGCGATATGCCCAAAAACAAAAGTTGCGTATTTCAGTATACTGAAGACTCCTGTGCAAACGAGACTGCTAAACGACGTCCAGACTGTAAATTACAGGCGTTTCAGTCCGTTTCGAGTTGTAAAGACTTCCAAAACATGTTGTAAATCTATATAAACTCTATTTTACTTCAATTAGAGGGTTGGCAATTATTATACACACCATATACAACCATACTTCCAGCCATTGAAGGGGGAGAAGCAAGGAGAAGAAGAAGAAGACCAAGGGTTTCCATGGCCTCCTCCATCAACCTCTTGCCGCTTTCTACTCCTATGGCAGCTTAGATCATCGATCTAGGGTTTCAATGAAGCCCTAGATGAGTAATAGGGTTTTATTTATGTTTTTATTTTAGTTTTATTATGTATGGATGACAGTCATATGTTTAGAGGATTTTTATAAATAAATCGTATTTACATTGATTAAATCATTGCTTTCAGAATTTATTCTTGTCTTAGATCTATTTTGACTGTGATGTGCTCAACGATCTATTCTTGCTGTGCTTGTTTAGATTGTTTACATGTGATGGTGCTTTATTGATTCGTGCTATCAAGTATCCGAATAGTCCATGCCTAGGTTAGACGGATTAGATCACAACCCTAGTTTAGTGTGAGATGATTCGTGCTATCCGCAGATGGATTATGTTGGTGCTTGAACCATGATTATCTTCTTGTCGGAGGAATTGGGCTTGTAGCTACAATTCCCCATATTCATCCAACGTAATAAGCTAAAGTAATTCATAAATATTCCTATTATGAAGCTAGTGGTGGATTTCCAATCCTAGGTTTCCCTTAAATATTATTTAAAACAACTTTAATTGCTTTCATAGTTTAGATTTACTTTTATTGTTATTAGTTTAATTAAATCTAAATCAAAATCCGTTTTTCCTAATTAATTAGACTTAGGTTTTAAAATTAAGTCGTTGTAGTAATCAATCTCTGTGGGTTCGACCTTTACTTCCACACTGCAAATCTATTGAAAAGTAAAGAATACTTTTATATCTTGATTCTGACGAGATCAATTTTTGGCGCCGTTGCCGGGGATTGCATTACTACCTTTAGTTTTATAATCGTAGTTTAGTTAATTCGTAAATATTCGATTAGTTTTTATTCTTCTTATTTTCTGTTTTTGTTTTTAGTTACTAACTTTTTCTTTTATTTTGTAGTCAACGTTTCCGAGTGGAGCAGCTAATTACATCAAAGGAGCTTACGCAAATAAAATATAAATAAAATTAAATAAATTGCTTCCTTTGGAAATTCGCTTTAAACCACTGTAAGTCAGGGCGCTGTGACGCACTATTTGCATTAGTTTAAAGTTAATTGCACTGCATTAGCTAGGAAACCCGGGGCGCTGGGCTTGACGCGGTCATTGCATTACAGGATAATATTCATGCATCATAGTAGTTGTGTGCTTGTTGACCTAGTTGCGTGATTACTTGCTATTTGTTTTTTTTATTTGAGTCAGTCGTTGTTTTTAGTTTCTTTTCTTTTAGTTTATGTTAGGTACACGTTCAAACAAACCGGAATTACAACCTTTAGACTCTGAACTTGAACGTACATTAAGACTTAAAAAGTCTTCAAATTTAACTTCTGGAACTAGGTTTGTAATAGACGACGATTTGACACCAAAACCAACGTCTTTATTTGAATCTGAAATACGTAGTACTCGTCAAAAACTAAAGAAACCACGCTTTAATAACATAGAACCAATTAAAATGGCAGACATTGGAAATAATAACGACAATAACCAAAATAACAACGGAGCTAATATGAATAACCCTAATATCCCTCCACCTCCTCCACTTAAAGATTATTTTATTCCGACGACTTACACGCCACAAACGTGTATTGAGTTACCGGAGGCGACGGCATCTCACTTTGAGATAAAGTCGTCTACCATCTCGCTACTTCCATCTTTCCATGGCCGTCTAAATGAAGACCCTTATAAACACTTAGGAGATTTTCAGGACATATGCTCTACGTTGAAAATTCAAAATCTTACTGATGATGAATTAAAAATGCGGCTCTTTCCATTCTCATTAAAGGACAAAGCTAAATATTGGCTCCAATCTTTGGAGCCAAACACAATTAGAACATGGGAAGACTTACACACCGCATTTTTACAAAAGTTTTTCCCGATTATGCGTACAAACCAGATAAGAAAATCAATAACCAATTTTGCAATGCAAGATGGGGAATCACTTTACGACACGTGGGAAAAGTTTAAAGAATTACTACGCTCGTGTCCACATCATCAAGTTCCTAAGTGGCAACTTGTTCAGGTCTTCTACGAGGGGCTTATTCCCTCTGTTAGGAATACCGTTGATGCCGTTTGTGCGGGAACCTTCCTACACAAAAGCGCTGACGAGGCCTGGAAAATGTTTGAAACGTTAAGCGAGAATTCGATGCACCAAACGGTGTCTGTCCGTTCGGAAGGATATCTTAATCAACCTAAGAGGGATGTAAAATTCGAGTCAAGTCAATCAATTGAAATAAAAGAACTATCTAACAAACTTGACCGACTTTTAACAATGAACCAAACGACAGCCCCACCCGCTCGTGAAATTTGTGCATTATGTTCCGATCCTTCACATTCGATACTTGCATGTCCATCGGCGAGTCAATTTCCGGAATTCGTGGAGCAACACATTAATTCTATTCAACAATACCCACGAAATAATTATAATGCAACTACTAATAATCCGGATGCGCCATGGAGAAACCATCCTAACTTCTCGTGGAAAAATAACAATAATAATCCTAACGAGGCGACTAATTTTCCTAATGCGTATCGACCTCAGTTTCAACCTAACCAATACCAACAACCGCCTCCTAATGCTAATCCTTCAAGGGGAAATATTTTTGAGGAAAAGGTGTTGGCGTCCCTTAAGACTATTGAAACGCAAGTTCAGGCACAAGCACAAATAGTGCACTCTCATACGCAATCCATTGCGAAGCTTGAATCCCAAATGGGACAACTAGCTACTGTAGTAAGTCGTAGAAACGAGGGGACGTTGCCTAGTCAAACAATCCAAAATCCTAAGGGACAATATGAGGTTAAGGGGTCGAATGAACAAGTGAACACCGTCTCAACTAGGTTGACTACCCGAGAGGAGGAGGTAATAGAAATTCCGAAGGAGAATGTGAAAGATATGAATACTAACTCGAGTAAGATGGGTGAGGACATGGATAAAAATAAAAAAGAAAACGAATCGGTCCCAACGAATTATATTCCGAGAATGCCATATCCACCTAATGTTGGGGAACCGTCTAATCTTACAAATAAAAAGTCTAAGGTTGAGGATATACTCGAGGTATTTAAACAAGTCAAAATAAATATTCCTTTCCTCGATGCTATAAAACAAATTCCTGCTTATGCTAAATGTCTAAAAGACCTTTGTACACAAAAACGCAAAATACGGAGTCATACTCCTAAAAAGGTCTGTCTCACGGAAAAAGTAAGCTCTATATTCCAACACGCTCCTCCAAAATATAAAGATCCAGGTACGCCTACGATTTCATGTGTCATAGGTGACACTATCATTCATCGGGCTCTCCTTGACTTAGGAGCAAGTGTTAATCTTTTACCCTATCACGTCTATAAACAATTAGGTTTAGGTGAACTTAAGCCTACGGCCGCTACTATTCAATTAGCGGATCGTTCTGTTAAAATACCTAGAGGAATCGTCGAAGACGTATTAGTAAAAGTTGATCAATGTTTCTATCCCGTTGACTTTATGGTCCTTGACACCGAACCGGTGCTAGATGCTAGGAAACACACTCCTGTCATTCTTGGTCGTCCATTCTTAGCCACGGCTAACGCACGTGTTAACTGTAGAACAGGGGTGATGAAAGTGTCGTTCGGGAATATACAATTAAAATTAAATGTTTTTAATGCCGTTGATCAACCTCCCAAAGACGATGATTATCTAGGTGTGGAGGGTAGTGAGGTTACACGGAATCTTGGGCCTAAGAACGTAATAAATATAAGTGCGGGAAATAATGTAGAGGATGATGAGTGGATGAATCCTAATATTTCGGACCCTAATGTTGAATCTACTCGAAAGGTAAGAAATCGATTTGAAAATACTGATAAACCGTTAATCGATTTAATTCAAAGCGATGTTATTTCTGCTTACCATCGAGCTCTACCTGACATCCTTAGGGGTACACAGTCCGATTTACGGCCTCCATGAGTCTTATGCTAGAAAGGTCTAGCTAAAGACGTAAAAGTTAGCGCTTCTTGGGAGGCAACCCAAGCTTTATTTCGTTCGTTTTCTTTGTTTTTGGGTGATTTTAGTCTGTTTGGACATTCTGGATAGGTTTGGGGGTTGGAATTAAGTTATTTTAATAATATATACATAATTTTAATCAAAAAGTGAAAAAAACCAATCTCGCGCGAGCGGCCCGCTCGCGCGAGGCCTCGCTCGCGCGGTCCGCTGGCGCGAGTTTGTGCCTTAGGAGGTTTTCTTTGTTTTTCTTTATTATGAGCCTCAGGTTCTCCTCGCGCCTGATATCGCGGGCGCGAGGAACCTCGCTCGCGCGAGGAACCTCGCTCGCGCGAGATAGTGAAAAAAAAAAAAAAAAAAAAAAAAAAAAAAAATATAAATTTGGGAATTCGCGCGCGCGACGGCCGCTCGCGCGGACCGCTCGCGCGATTCCCCTTTTTTCCTGTTTTTCTCTTTTGCTTTCTATCTTTTCCCCCACACTGGTTCTAATAGTTTTTACGTTTCTGTTTTTGTTTATTACGTCAGTTTTAGAGCGAGTTAGTTATTGTTTTCTTTATTATAGTTATACTTTTTCGTTTTGTTTCTTTTCCTTTTGCTCGTTTAGTTTAGTTTAACTTAGTTTTTAGATTTTTATTTTGTATTTTGTTAGTTCTTTTCATTTATCTAGTAGTAACAGGTAACATTGACCTGTATTGACATATTCCTTTGTGTCACCTGTTCTATGCTTGTCCAGATCGAGGTACTATCGTTCCTTCATTAAGTACTCTCCTTTATTTTGTTTTGTTGTTTCATTGGGGACAATGAAAGGTTTAGGTTTGGGGGTATGCAATCACACATGCACATTAGTTTATGCAAAATTTTAAAAAAAATTTAAAATTTTTCAATAAGTGTGTTTAAATGAACGATGTTACCTAACGTTTTTGCAATATCAATTTGATACTTCTTGTTCAATAACTTTGAATTGTTATAGAATGGTAAACAAGAGAAAATGTGATTAAATATTTTCTAAAGTCATGTTGAAATATTTTAAGTTATGTATTGTTTGAATCGTAGTTTTATATCATAGATTTGCACATACAATTATGCACTGCACGTAGTCGTTTGAATACATGTTGGTTGTGAACTATAATATGATTCGGATTTCTAGATAACACATGGTGGAGACTAAACCCAGTAAGCTTTTGAGCCTATCTTTTCTTTTTAGAGGGTTATAAATACATTGTGTTTGTCGAATTTCATTGAAATAGCGCATTAACTTGTTGTTTAGTCTCATTATTCTTGTTTTGGTTAATAGTCAAGTTAAAATATTTGTTACCATGCAGAATAATCTTCCGTCGTAAACGTTGAAGAACCATATGACCCTAGGACATGATTTTAGGCCCTCTTTGTTTATGACCGATAAATGAAAAATTTCCTTAGTTCGCCCTTTGAGCCATTAAAATGCCATTTCTTTCTTAAATTACCATTATCCTCTTTAAAAGCTCCAACTTGATCGACTTGGAGTATACCACTAGAAGAGTGATCAACTTTTAGTAGTATTAAGGCGATGTGTTGATGAAGAAGAAGAAAATAAGATGTTATTGGGGTAGTTGCTTGGTATTCAATGCATAGTCATTTGAGAAGCGAGAAAAGAAAAAGGAAAAGAAACAAAATAAAGAAGAGAAGGTTGAAAAAAGAAATGAATGAAAGAAGAAGAAAAAAAAAAAAAAGAATGAAAAGGAATGAAAAGAAAGAAAAGATGAAAGTTTGTAGGAGAAGAATGAAAGAGATCGAACATGCCTTACAATGCCATTCTAAATCTACCCATATATCCATTTTATCCTTTTTCATTACCGGAGCCACATTACAACCTTTGAAAAGTCCTATTTGATCCTAGGAAACATGGTTTTGATATGTAAACGATGGGAGTGGGATTAAAACATGGTAATGAGTAATTTTTCTTGATTATTGGCATCCTATCCATGAGACTACTGTTCTTTTATATCATGCGTCTTTTTCGAGTCATATGTGAGCATTATTCGTTTTGAACACATAATTCCTTTGCTCACATATATTAGAAAAATTACACATGTTTCTGAGTGTTTCATTTTAGAGTGTAATTCATTGTGAGATTCGTAGTCAAGACATAGTTAGATGGTCATCCGAGTTATATTCCAAGTTTATGACAAGCGCGTGTTCATTTGACTACCATATCACACACGTGCAATTTTATGAGAAACTCTATTGATTTATACGATGCATGTGCTTGAGATTGTTTTTCATGATGTATGTAGACGTTTGATTCTGTTTCTTCTTGTTCGTTATTCTATTTCGAATCTTTGTTGTATAATAAGGAGTATTGAATATTATGTTCTTTGTTTTTAATAAAAGTTTTTAAAATTTTAAGTTAATAAAGATGGTTGTGGGTAACTTGTTGACGAGAACCCTCACGAGACTTCACTCGTCCGACTAGGGACACCTAGGGGTTTAAAAGGCTTGTTGCATACGCTAAATGCAATCGTGATCCATACGAAAATGGAATAGATTTTTATTGTAGTTTTTATTGTAGTTTTGCTCGAGGACTAGCAAAATGTAGGTTTGGGGGTGTGATCGGGAGAGAACTAATCCTAATTATACGCTTTAACAAGCATTTGTTAGTGTTTTTTTAATCCTGTTTTTGTATATTTTTACTTCGTTTTCTAGTTTCTGACAGGTTTTGGAAGAAATCAACTAAACCAGGCTAAACAGGGTGAAAAAGTATCAAGAAAGAAGCTGAAAAACCAAAGTCGCGCGCGCGGTCCGCGGGCGCGAGAATCCACAAGTCGCGCGCGCGATCCGCTCGCGCGAGACCCCCAAGAACTCGCTCGAGCGACCCGCGCGCGCGAAGGACCAAATGTCGCGCTCGCGCGACCCGCTCGCGCGATATGCCCAAAAACAAAAGTTGCGTATTTCAGTATACTGAAGACTCCTGTGCAAACGAGACTGCTAAACGACGTCCAGACTGTAAATTACAGGCGTTTCAGTCCGTTTCGAGTTGTAAAGACTTCCAAAACATGTTGTAAATCTATATAAACTCTATTTTACTTCAATTAGAGGGTTGGCAATTATTATACACACCATATACAACCATACTTCCAGCCATTGAAGGGGGAGAAGCAAGGAGAAGAAGAAGAAGACCAAGGGTTTCCATGGCCTCCTCCATCAACCTCTTGCCGCTTTCTACTCCTATGGCAGCTTAGATCATCGATCTAGGGTTTCAATGAAGCCCTAGATGAGTAATAGGGTTTTATTTATGTTTTTATTTTAGTTTTATTATGTATGGATGACAGTCATATGTTTAGAGGATTTTTATAAATAAATCGTACTTACATTGATTAAATCATTGCTTTCAGAATTTATTCTTGTCTTAGATCTATTTTGACTGTGATGTGCTCAACGATCTATTCTTGCTGTGCTTGTTTAGATTGTTTACATGTGATGGTGCTTTATTGATTCGTGCTATCAAGTATCCGAATAGTCCATGCCTAGGTTAGACGGATTAGATCACAACCCTAGTTTAGTGTGAGATGATTCGTGCTATCCGCAGATGGATTATGTTGGTGCTTGAACCATGATTATCTTCTTGTCGGAGGAATTGGGCTTGTAGCTACAATTCCCCATATTCATCCAACGTAATAAGCTAAAGTAATTCATAAATATTCCTATTATGAAGCTAGTGGTGGATTTCCAATCCTAGGTTTCCCTTAAATATTATTTAAAACAACTTTAATTGCTTTCATAGTTTAGATTTACTTTTATTGTTATTAGTTTAATTAAATCTAAATCAAAATCCGTTTTTCCTAATTAATTAGACTTAGGTTTTAAAATTAAGTCGTTGTAGTAATCAATCTCTGTGGGTTCGACCTTTACTTCCACACTGCAAATCTATTGAAAAGTAAAGAATACTTTTATATCTTGATTCTGACGAGATCAGAAGACCAATTGCATATTTTAGTGAGAAGTTAAGTGGTGCTGCCTTAAACTATCCCACTTATGACAAAGAGATGTACGCATTGGTTCAAGCTTTGGAGACATGGCAGCATTACTTGTGGCCAAAAGAGTTCGTGATTCACATCGATCATGAGTCTTTAAAGCACCTTAAAGTCCAACACAAGCTGAACAAGAGACATGTACGATGGGTTGAATTCATTGAGACGTTTCCATGCGTCATTCGATATAAAGAAGGTAAGGAGAACATCGTTGCCGATGCACTTTCTCGAAGGTACACTCTAATCTCCACTCTTGATGCTAAGATTCTTGGTTTTGAGCATATTAAAGAATTGTATCCTTTAGACCTAGATTTTAGTGAAGAGTTTGAATCTTGTGAAAAAATTGCCCATAATAAATTCTATAGGCATGAGGGGTTTTTATTTCGAGAAAATAAATTGTGCATTCCAAATTGTTCTGTGAGAGAGTTGCTTGTAAGAGAGTCACATGGGGGAGGGTTAATGGGACATTTTGGGGTACTTAAAACATTAGCCGTTTTGCATGAAACAAGATGTTGAGAGGATTTGTGGTAGATGTGTCACATGTAGGTGAGTGAAATCTAGAGTATAACCCCATGGCTTATACACACCTCTTCCAATTCCTAGTGAACCATGGATAGATATTTCAATGGATTTTGTGTTAGGTTTACCTAGGACTAAACACGGTCGAGACTCAATTTTTGTGGTTGTGGATAGATTTTCCAAGACGGCACATTTTATTTCATGTCACAAAACTGATGATGCTTCACATGTTGCTAATTTGTTCTTTAAGGAGATTGTGAGATTACATGGTATGCCTAGAACCATTGTTTCAGATAGAGATGTTAAGTTCTTGAGTTACTTTTGGAAGACCTTGTGGTGTAAGTTGGGGACTAAGTTATTATTTTCTACTACTTGTCTTCCACAAACTGATGGTCAAACCGAAGTAGCAAATAGGACTTTATCTACTTTGTTAAGGGCTATTATTAAAAAGAACATCAAAACATGGGAAGAATGTTTACCACATGTTGAGTTTGCTTATAATCGTACCATCCATTCTGCTACTAAATTTTCACCCTTTGAAATTGTGTATGGTTTTAATCCTTTAACTCCTTTGGATTTATCTCCTTTACATGTTACTGAGCGTGTTAATTTAGATGGCAAAAAGAAAGCAGATTTTGTTAAGCAGATTCATGAGAAAGCAAGGCTCAATATTGAGCGAAGAACGAAGCAAAAAGCAACGCAAGCTAACAAAGGGGGACGCAATATCATCTTTGGAACCGGAGATTGGGTTTGGGTACACATACGAAAAGAAAGATTTCCTGCACAAAGGCATTCTAAATTGCTTCCCCGAGGCGATGGTCCTTTTCAAGTTCTTGAGCGCATCAATGATAATGCCTACAAGCTAGAGTTGCCTGGTGAGTATAATGTTAGTACTACTTTCAATGTTGCTGATTTATCTCCTTTTGATGTAGGTGACGATTTGAGGACAAATCCTTTTCAAGAGGAGGGGAATGATGAGAACATGGCGGCTAGCACAAGGTGGAATGCGGACCCGAACCACGTGCCAATTGGTCTAGTTACAAGGGCACGAGCAAAATGGTTCAAGGACAATCTCAATGGGCTGGTTCAACAAATTTGGGTTGAGACTAATCTTTGTGGCCCAAAGGAGGATACTAGTGATCCACAAGGCTGGGTGTCCATGATTCAATCTCTAGAATAAATTATAGGCTTGCATGCCAACTTAGGAACTTTTCATATTTGTTAGTTTGTTTTTATTTTAGTTTTGGGTTGAATTATATTGGGCCATAATATTTCGTAGGCTTATAGGGCCCAACTGTAAGCCTCAGCTATTTAAACAGTTTAGGGTTTGTAATATTCAGTTTTGATCATTAATAATATTGTGAGAGTTTTCTCTTTGGTTCTTTGAAGAACTATTCGAACTTATCAATTTACTCTGTGGCGTTCATACCTAGACTTATCAATCGAGTTTTCCATTCTTGATTGTGGCGTCTTCATCCTTTATACCAAGGTTTGCATCTGTTATAGGTGTTGGGTCGCGGTTTCCATTTGAATATGACAGTAGAACGGTCCAAGGCATTAATCGTGTTACGGGTTTCGTCACATTGTTGGCGGGGGTTCGTATCAATCTCACTTTAAATATCATTGGAAATGTGATAAGATAAAAATATCCCATCATTGCTTTGCGGATGACCTTCTTTTAGTTTTTTATGGGGATAAAGGTTCTGCTCAACTTATGAAAAACACGCTTAGTCAATTCTATGATCTTACTGGCTTACTTGCTAATACTAGCAAGAGTTGTTTATTTACCTTTGGCATTGATGATGATATTGTTAATTCCATATGCCACATATTCCAGTTTATTTTGGATCTCTTCCTCTTAAGTACCTAGGTGTTCCTCTAATAACATCTAGACTAAAGAAGGGAGATTGCCAGGAACTTGTCAATAAAATTAGCACTAGAATTACTTCTTGGACATCTAAATGCCTTTCCTATGCTGGAAGAGTCCAATTAATTCATTCTGTTCTGATAGGTATCTAAAACTACTTGTCTAGTATGTTTATCTTACCCAAAAGTGTTTTAAAAGAGGTTGAAAAGTTGTTAAGAAGATTTCTTTGGACAGGTGGCATTGAGAAAGCTCATGGGGCAAAAGTTGCTTAGGACCTTGTTTGCCGTCCTAAAAAGGAAGCGGGCTTGCATTTGAAAAAACTTGTCCAACTCAACAAAACCTTGAACTTAAAGCATATCTGGTCCCTTTTCTCTTCTGGACCAAACTCTTTGTGGGTGGATTGGGTTAAAACTTATCTTTTAAAAGATAAAAGCTTTTGGGTTGTTAAGGTGCCCTCCCAGAGTTCTTGGTATTGGCGAAAACACCTTAAACTCAGAGACATGGCCAGGTCTCTTTTGAAACACAGAATCGATAATTGAGATTAAAAAAGCAAAACTTGCAGCCATTGAATTTTTCGATTATGCTATTATTTGGTGGGATCAATTGGTACTAAATAGGAGGAAAAATAGGGAGCATCTAACAGAGACATGGGAGGAGATGAAAACTGTGAGAATTACTACGAGTGCAAAAAGGCAGGAGTGGTTCAAGATCAGGGAAGAGTCACAACAAATGAAGAGGCTCAACAGCCGGTTGTTACGAATCTACAAATGCAAGCTTTAGTAGGGGAGATGAGGGCGGAATTGGAACCGATACATGAGAGATTGGATAGAGTTGAAGAGGGTACACCACATAGGCAACCACAAAATGATCGTAATGTACAAAGAAGAGTGAGAGTTGATGATGAGGAGTATTTTGGGGAAGACTTTGATGAAGAAAATGATCGGGAGTCAACAGATAATCATAGGAGATATGGTGGTCGGGGTAGAGAAGTTAGGTTTAAAGAAGCTAGGAACCGGGAAGATAATAATTTGGAAAGTATTAAGATGAAGATTCCTTCGTTTCAAGGAAAGACTGATCCGGAAGCATTTCTTGAATGGGAGAAGAAGGTGGAATTAGTATTCGATTGCCACAATTACTCCGAGATTAAGAAAGTAAAACTTGCAGCCATTGAATTTTCCGATTATGCTATTATTTGGTGGGATCAATTAGTACTAAATAGGAGGAGAAATAGGGAGCATCTAACAGAGACATGGGAGGAGATGAAAACTGTGATGAGGAAGCGGTTCATTCTAAACTACTACTATCGGGAGTTGTATAACAAGTTGCAAAGTTTGAGGCAAGGTAATAGGAGTGTAGAAGAATTTTATAAGGAGATGGAAGTTGCTATGATTCGAGCGAATGTAGAGGAAGATCGAGAGGCTACAATGGCTAGATTCTTAGTTGGGTTGAATCGGGAAATTGCCAATGCAGTGGAATTGCAACACTATGTTGAATTGGAGGATATGGTACACATGGCTATTAAAATTGAGAATCAACTCAAGCGAAGGGGCAGCAGCACACGTCCAAGCCAAAATCCAAGCCAAAATTCCAATAAATCCGCTTGGAAACCAAATAATTGGAAAAAAGATGAGAAGCAGCCTTTGGTGAAGCCAAAAACTGAGCAAAAACAAGAGGTGGCCAGCCATGAAAATCAAGGTAAATTCGATTCTTCTACTTCTAAAAATTGTGACATTAAGTGTTTTAAATGCCAAGGCAGGGGACACATAGCAAGTCAATGTCCAAATAAGCGAGTTATGGTGATGCGAGACAATGGTGAGATTGAAACAGAGGATGACAATTCTGATACCGGTGATATGCCACCGTTTGAGGACAGTCCTGAGGAGGAGTATGTTGCCCCAGATGCATTGACATTGGTGGCAAGGAGAGCATTGAGTGCGCAAGCAAGAGAAGTTGAGGAAGTGCAACGAGAAAACATCTTTCATACTAGGTGTGATGAGAATCAACATGGGCTTCAACAAGATCTATTGCATGTTCCAAGTGGGCCGATTACTAGAGCAAGATCCAAGAAAATCAAGGAGGCATTTAGTAGGCTGATTCAAGATATTTGGGCTGATTTCAAGAGTCCTAAGTATGGCCCAAAGGAAAATGAAGACTTTATCAATTTAATTCATACATATGAAGATGTGGACTGAATATAACTTCTAAGATATAGCTATTTATGTTTTATAGATAGTAGTTGAGAGTTGGTTCATGTTAGTAAGTGCATTTAATGAGTTAAACTACTTTTTTGTATTAGCTTTTGCTAAAAAAAAACGTGAATGCATTATTTCCTATGGTTGGAGGTTTTTTTTTTTTTTTTTTCGGAAGATGGTAAATAAATTCCAAAAAGGAGGGAAGTACAAATGTACAAGGGGCATACCCCTGGATAAAACAAAGAGCTCAAAACATGAGAACATGAAGCTAATCTAGCAACAAAAACTCAAAATCGTGTGCCTGCCGCCCTACAAGATACAAAAAAACACGAACATAATTTGAGGGCAAAGCAACAACGATCATACAGCGGCAAACACCTAGCAACTTGAAGGCAAAACAACCATCCAAGGCTTATCTAAAAAATAGCACAAGGTAGTAAAAGAGACCCCCAAGGACCATTAGGTCCAATTACAAATAATCCTAGCAAAATTAGAATGGTTACTCCACTTCACCCTGATTTGTGCATTAATTTGAGAAATAAGGCTCTTCAGAAGTATTTCTTTAGTATTAGACGTTTGCCTGAATGACCTATGGTTTCTCTCTTTCCATAAACCATAAACTCCTACTCCAAGACACATTTTAGGTATCACATGTTGACTTATCTTTCCTTTAGCCTTTGAGCCGGTGAATCCAAAATGTCAGTCCATCTTTGACCTTGCCATTGCAACCCACATCTATTCATCAGGTCCTGCCACACAAAAGAAGAAAATGAGCATGCAAAAAATAAATGATCACGTGTTTCCTCATGCTTATGACAAAGCATGCAAGCTAATGGTCCAGGAGTAAAACTAGAGATTCTATCATGCGTAGAAAGTCTATTTTGGGCAGCTAACCAAAGAACAACACTTTGCCTCGGGATACACCCAGAGAACCACACAGTGTTATACCATGGAACCACAGGATGATGTATCCTCAAATGGTCCCAAATAAGAAACGTATTAAAAACACCATGAGGGGTTATAGTCCATTTCACAGTATCCATACAACTTTTAGGTTTATGGAAATTTGACAAAACAATTCTAACTTCATTAAGTTCAATGGAATTGGAGCCAGGCCAATTCCAATCCAAACCCCTAATGATGCTGCTAACAGTATCCTATGGTTGGAGGGTTGTTCCAACAACTTGTATTTATTCCTATGGTTGGAGGGATGTTCCAACAACTTGCATTTATTCCTATGGTTGGAAGGATGTTCCAAGCCTATCTCTCTAGAATTTTCTTATGGGGTCAAACAAGAAGAAAAGAAATCAAATTGGTGGTCATGGACAAGCTGGTTCTCCATCATCCAAATCACTCTTGAAGCAACATAGTCCCCAAGTTTCTCTTGTTAAGGGGGCTAGTGAAGAGTGCTCCTCCAAGAACACTATATCTATTAGCCAATCTGTTCTTTCTCCTGAACTTGTGAGCAAATATTTGCTTAGAGGTGATGGGTCTGTTCAACTTAGAGATGGGCATACCATTTGTGAAACTCAGCCTAAAGGTGTGGTTCATGTTCTTAATGTAGCTAAATCTGAGAGTGGTACTGGTGGCCATTTGGAAACTCTAAAGGCTGATATTCCTATGGTTGGTGGAAATTCTGTTTCTTGTGATAGTGATTTCTTCATCTCTAATCCATCTGGGACTGAAGTTTTCAAGGTAAGTGAGGATGGAGTTTTTGATGTTTCGAAAGATTATACTCCTACAACTTCATCAGATTTGACTAGCAATTACATGGTTAAAGGTGGAGATGTTTTGAAGATCCGAGATGGGTCTGAGTTAGATGACTCCCAAAGTGGTGCTATGGTTCATGTTCTTAACACTGCTAGACTTACCTCCCTTGTGTACCATTGATCCTGGTTTGCCAATTTTACATGGTGCTCATGGTTACTCTGATGAAGACCTTGAACTAGAAGAAGATTGGGAAGCCCAAGAGGATTATGAGGGGGGAAGGTCTGTCCAAGTAACAAAATCCAAAACCCTTCAAGTTTTGAATGGTAAAGATTGGGAGGGTAGTCTCTCCTGTCAAGATGATTATGAAGATGGTTCACCTATAAAAGCTAGTCATTTCAAATCTGTTCAAGATTCCAATGAGCTCCTTAAAAGGAAGGCCAAAGCGGCTAATAAGGATGAAATGTCATAAATTCATTATCAAGATAAGATTGGCACTTCTGGATCTGAGGACCCTAATGATCTTATGAGAAAGGATCTTGATGCTGCCCAACTACACATTCAAAATCTGGTGGCTGAAATGGAAAAGCTTAAATCTAAACAAGGCACCAATAGATCCATGCAAGGAACTAGAAGACCTAATTCAAGTAAATGCCTATATAAAGGTGGAGAGAGAAAGAATGAGTACTCTTCAGGCCAGGATTGGAGGACTACTCAAGTTAAGCCATCTGATAGTTATGGTTCTGAGTCCTATGTTTGGAAAGCTATCCAAGGTAGGTCTCACTCTGATGGAGAGATGCCAAAGATGCTAAGTCCCAAATTTTACAAGGATGGATCAACCTCAGACTTTGAGGAAGGTGAGATTGAGTATGGAGAGATTGCTAAGGAGGATATCAATGTGAGCAAGGATCATAAAGATTATGGAAAAAGCAAGACCAGTACGTGTAAGGATGGGGAAGATCCTCGGTTTAATCCAAAAAACTCTAACACCACAGGCTCCCTAAAGTTTGAGGGAGGTCCCTTACACGCGCCTGCACACTCACCAGCTGGCTTACATCCCAACGGTCATGTGGCAGGGCAACCCATTATTTTAAGGCAGTGGCAAGCTAGGCTAACTCTTGAGAAAGAAGCTCCTTCATCTCTTCCCATCTGGGTTAACTTCTATAACATACCCCTGGAGTATTGGTCACCTAAGGGACTCGGTCTAATCGCTAGTGCGGTGGGTAAACCTCTGCATGTCCATAAAATGACTGCCTCTCGGAGACGGATTTCCTTTGCTAGAATGTGCATTGAAGTTGATGCTACATATGACCTCCTCAAGGACTTTGAAATTGAAGTTATTGATCTCATAAGTGGAGAACTAGAGAAGATTAGCATTAGAGTGGAATACCAATGGAGTCCGAAAAGGTGTGCTAAATGCAAGAAGTTTGGCCATGACTGTTCTAAACTGCCAAAACCCAAACCTCTCAAAGGGCTGTTCCCGTACCTATTTCCAAAACCCAAGATTTAAACTTGCCAGTTGAGGGTGTGTGGAAGATTCAAGGAAAAGGGAAAAATGTCTCTATTATTGATCCTAAGCCTACCTCTTCTCATGCAAATCAGATTGAGGGAGAAAACTATACTATTAACAGCACGGAAACGAAAATGTTAGTTAAACCTCCCCGTATCTCTTCCTTTGGAGAACAGGCTTTAGAGGACCCAAGTGTGCAAGTGGATGGAAATTTGGATAAATCCGATCTTGCTAAGGCTAATAATGAACACATTGTTAGGAGTATCATCACAGAGGATAATCACATCTTATCTTCCATTACTAACCCTTCTCAAGGTGTTCTGGAAGCTAATACATTTTCAGTGTTGGAAGAGGAGATTGAGTTTATAGAGGGCCAAGCTTCAACTGTCCCCAACCCAAGTCAAGATAGAGGAAAAGGCAGTATAGTGGAATTTGTTGAGCAGCACAAGAAGGAGCTTTTTCAGCCCACTTCAGTACACACCATACCTTCCCAAATCAATGCAAAGTTGACCAATTCAAACAACCTGGGTCGCATCAATATTAAGAAGAACAACAATGGGAGTTCTTCAGGTGCGTTTAACCAATCTTGAACTTGTTTTAATGATTTTTAGCAACTGGAATATTAGAGGGCTTAATCATCCCCTTAAACAGATTGAAATTGCTAAACTCGTTTCTGTCCATAATATAGATGTTCTAGGTATTATTGAAACTAAAGTCCGGATGCCTAACCAAGATAAAATTCAGAAAAGTATGTTACCAAATTGGAATTTCGTTACCAATAGTCAATCGAACTCTGTTAATAGAATATGGGTTGGCTGGAATCCTAATAAAGTTAACCTAACAACCTTAATATGCAACTGTCAAGTTATACATGTCAAAATTGAAACTATTGATCACTCCATGGTTCTTGATGCTTCTTTTATTTATGGATTTAACACGACACAAGAAAGACGGAGTCTCTGGAGTGATCTTAGGTATGTTTCAGCTTCTCTTGGTGACCTTCCTTGGATTAGTCTTGGAGATTTCAATGTTGTCTTAAATACTTGTGAAATCTTTGGGGGTAATTCTGGGAGAGACCAAGGAGCTGAAGAATTTAATGATCTTGTGAACTCTACTTATCTTGTAGATCTTCGATACACAGGTATCTTCTTCTCTTGGAGCAATCGCACAATTAGCAAAAAAAATGGACAGGGCTCTTGTTAACCAAGGCTGGTTTGATTCCCTCCCCTATGCTTATGCTGAGTTCCTTCCTTTTGGGGTTTCTGACCACTCTCCTATTCTGGTCAAAGCTGGTAATCCATGCATGAAAAAAGGTAGACCCTTTAAATTTTAACTATTGGACTACTTTGGACACCTTTGCTCGCACTGTTGAGAACTCTTGGGGAAAGCATATGGAGGGTAATTTCCAGTTTCAATTATGCCATAAACTTCGAAATCTTAAACTGGATCTTAAAAAACTCTCCAAGAACTCTTTAGGGAAGGAAAAGCTGTTGGTTAATAACGCTAGAGAAAACATTTTAAAATGTCAGAGATATTTAGATAAATATCCTCAGGATATTATTTTAAAAGATCTTGAAAAAAGCCTTCGTGTTAATCTTTGGGAAGCTATTTGGGTGGAAGAAGAGGTTTTAAGAAAAAAATCTAGAATTCAATGGCTTGAGTCGGGAGATAAGAATACTGCCTACTTCCACAACTCCATCAAAAATAGACGCAATAAAAATAGAATTGTGTCTCTTATTCAACCCGATGGGAGTCAAACAAAAAATGAGGAGGAAGCTAAATCTGAGGCCATTAGATTTTTCAAATCTACGCTTGGTTCTCCTACTACTAATCCCTACCCTGGGATAGATATGTTGAGGAATATTATCCAGAAGCGTATATCCAGTGAAAATTTCATTAGCATGAATAATATTCCTAGTGATGAAGAGATTAAAGATTCATTCTTTAGCCTCTATAGTAACAAAGCCCCTGGCCCTGACGGATATAACGCTCATTTTTTCAAAGAGACTTGGATCACGACTGGTAATTTGGTGACTAAAGCTATCAAAGAATTTTTTATTACTGGAGAACTTTTAAGAGAGTCTAATGCCACAATTATCGCTCTTATCCCTAAAATTCCCAACCCCTCGCAGATGGGTGACTTTCGGCCTATATC
Source organism: Hydrangea macrophylla (assembly GCA_033977485.1). Lineage (NCBI taxonomy): Eukaryota > Viridiplantae > Streptophyta > Magnoliopsida > Cornales > Hydrangeaceae > Hydrangea > Hydrangea macrophylla. The sequence goes on along the minus strand of CM066988.1, from coordinate 26,054,723 downwards.
TTGCTGTAACACTATTTATAAGTGCATCTCTAAAATCATCTCTAAAAAACTCCAACGGATTTTACCGAATATTGTTGATAATGCCCAGTCTGCTTTTATTAAAGGTTAGAAAATTAGTGATAACGTTATTTTAGCCCAGGATTTACTGAGGGATTATCATAAAAATTCAGGTCAACCTAGAGTGGCTGCTAAAGTCGATCTCATGAAAGCTTATGATAGTGTGAGTTGGGAATTTCTGCTTGATTTAATTAATGTCATGGGGTTCCCTCCTAAGATGCAACGTTGGATCAAAGCCTGTGTTACTAGCCCTAAATACTCTCTTAACTTCAATGGTGAATCGATTGGGTATTTTGAAGGTGGTAAAGGTTTGAGACAAGGCGACCCTATGTCTCCTTATCTTTTTGTCCTTGTCATGGAAACGCTTAGCCAATTAATCCAATATAATATTCAGAGATCCCCCTTCTTTAAGTACCATTGGAGATGTGAGAAATTAAAATATCCCACCTTTGTTTTGCGGATGATCTTCTCTTACTTTTCTATGGTGATGTGTATTCAGCGATAGTCATGAACGACTCGTTAGATCAATTGTTTGAGTTTACGGGGTTATTGGCCAACACTAGTAAGAGCTGTCTCTTCTTAACTGGTATTGAAGAGGATGTTTTTAATTCCATATGCCAGACTCTCCAATTCAATGTTGGTTCCCTTCCGCTTAAGTATCTTGGTGTCCCTCTTATTACTTCTAGATTGAAAAAGGGAGAATGTGATGAGTTACTTAAAAAGATAAGCTCTAGAATTCTTTCTTGGACCTCTAAATTCTTATCTTATGCTGGTAGAATTCAACTAATTCAATTTGTCATTGCAGGAATACAGAATTATTGGGCTGGAATGTTTATCTTACCTAAAAGTGTTATTAAACATGTGGAGTTACTTATGCGTAGATTCCTTTGGACTAGTGGTATTGAGAAGTCTAATGGTGCTAAGGTGTCTTGGGATCAAGTTTGTAAACCCAAGAAGGAAGGAGGCTTAGGGATTAAAAACCTTGTCCAGCTTAACATAGCTTTGAACTTAAAACACATTTGGTTAGACCTTTGGGAGTAATCCTCATAGGTCTCGCTTTCGAGTCCCGCGATTTACCTGATGTGTGTGGGCAGTGGTGGTTTGCACACATCCTTTAAAAAATATGATTAACCTTTTTTCCGAAAAAAAAAAAAAAACACATTTGGACGCTTTTTACCTCCCAAAATAATTCTCTCTGGACTAGATGGATTCATGCTTATATGCTCAAAGGTAAAAGCTTTTGGGCAATTAAGCCTCCGACTCAATGTTCATGGTACTGGAAGAAGCTTCTTAGGTTAAGAGATACCGTTCGGCCTATGCTTCGTCATAAAATTGGGAATGGTTGTGGCACTTACCTTTGGTATGACAATTGGCACCCTTTAGGTCCACTTGTGGCTAGACTTGGCCATCGTGTTGTGTATGATGCTGCGTTAAATCTTAATAAAAGAGTTTTCTGAGGTGATTGAAGGCGAGTCTTGGAATTGGCCTCTTACTAATACTATTGAGCTTATGGAAATAAGAGGCCAGTTATAGTCCCTTCCTTCTCCGTCCGATGCTTGTGATGTGGTTGTTTGGTTACCGTCTCCCAATGGGAGATTCTCTTTGGCCCATACTTGGGACCAGATTAGGGAAGTTAATCCTAAGGTTCCCTGGCATCGTCTTGCTTGGTTTTCTGGTCATATTCCTAGACATAGTGTTAGCTTATGGTTTGCTTTTCTTAACAGGTTATCTACACATGATAGGATTTTTTCCTTCACTCCAAGGCCGTTGGCTTGTGTACTTTGCCATAAAGGTATGGAATCCCATGATCACTTATTCTTCAATTGTTCTTATTCTTCTTTTGTGTGGCAGGGGATCTTGCAATGGTTGGGCGTGTCCAGAATGGCATCCTCTTGGAACAACTTGGGGAGTGGGCAGCTGGGACTTGGAAGCAGAAGACTCCAAAGCACATTATCCCTAAGCTCTGCTTGGGTTTATCCACTTATAGTATCTGGAATGAAAGAAATGCTCGGACATTCAAGATGGAATCTAAAACCAAAGAAATTATCCTTCAAGATATATTCCTCCAGATTGTCACTCAAATCCAAATCAAGTGGAAGAACGACCCACACCTCCCGCTTTATATAGATAGATGGAAGTAGTCCCTGTAATGGACTTTTTGGTTTTGGTTTTGATGTAATTTTTAGTCGTTTGCTTTTCATAGGGTGTGGATTTTTCTGGGTTTGACTTATGATAAATCCCTCATCCTATGTTGCATGTGTTTTTCTTTTTTAGGGTTGATTGCATGGGTTTTTCTTGAGGTCTGAGTTTGGCTCACACGCTTGTTGTCTTGGTATGACGTGATATCAGTTGTTTTCACAGTTTGATATTATCTCATCCCATTTCCTGTTGGTGGCTTCTTACCATTTTTTCTGCGCTCATTGTATATCCTGGGGTATGCCCCTTGTACATTTGTACTCCCTTTTTGGATTAATTAACTAGTTTTTCGAAGAAAAAAAAAGATGTTCCAAGCCTATATATATCATTGTTTATCTTTTGTATTGGACAGATTTGATAAATTGATAAAAGTGAGTTTTTACTCCTCCTTCTTGGTTCTTCATTGAACTTCCAGAACTTATCAATGTTTTCACCTTGTGGTGTTCAAAACTAAGAATACCTGTGGTTTGCGTCTCTTTCTAGACGTTGGGTCTCAGGTTCACTAATTGGAATACTTGTGGTTTGCGTCTCTTTATAGGCGTTGGGTCACAGGTTCACTTTTACAACAATATGATTTTTAGCTTTCTTGGGAAGATATTCAATCTTTGTTGTTGGGTCTCATTGCTAGTCTATTGAGGTTCGCATCATTTGGTATCAAAGCAAGGTTTCTAAAATCAGGTTATCTATCCTTTTAATTTTTCGTCTATTCTCTGTTTGTTCTTCGTATTTTCTTCGTGAATCTTTGTGTTCTTTTGTTCTTCAAATTTTGTTTTATATTGTGTTCTTTTTTGTTTTTTATTTTTGTGCCTCTAGTTATACAAAAAAAAATGAAAAAAAAAAAGAAAAGAAAAGAAAAGATATCCAAAAAAAAAAAAAAAAAAGAAGGAAGGCATTGATATCAAAGAAAGGCCAAATCTGATTTTTATTTTTTTGTTTCTTCCTTACTTTGAGGTATACTAATCTTGGTTTCTAGTTCTCTCATAAAAATATAACTATATCTCTGATTTCTTCTCTCTTAAATCTGATTGTTAGTTTCAATTCTCTTTAAATCTGATTGTGAGTTTCAATTCTCTCAGTTCTGATTGTTTTTGTCCTCCTTTGATTCGTCATTTCTAAAATATTTTCGCCATTGGTATAATTTTTGAAACACTACTCGTTGAGATCTCTTGATTCAAGTTCATTTAGTTCATTAAAGAACTGAAAAGAGGAGTTAAGAGTGGAAAAAGGCAAGAGAGTGTGAGATCAATTTTGAAAAAGCCAATTAAAAGTGAAACACGAGTGTGAGTGGCATTATTTGAGTGCATACACGTGAGGGAGTGCTGTGAGGATTTATCTCTAACATTTATTCACAGATTTCAAAATATGACTTCTCAATCAAACAAAGAAGGAAAGGAGGATCCGTCTTTCATGTTACAAGCTATGCAACAACAATGAACGTATGGGCGTGATGTTTAATGAGATTCGGGATAGGATGGATAGACAAGATGCTGAAATTGCAACTTGGCATGAAGGGCGTCCCCAAAGAATCCGAAATGCTAGAAGGCGAGAAAGGCACATACCCATAGATGAATCTGATGAAAATCATGAGGATGAGCTCAATGAAGAAGAAGATCGAGCCTCAATAAATAGTGGGGGCAGATTTGGGCCAAGGAGAGAAAGGCGTGGTAGAGGGTTTCAAAGAGGTCCAAGATGGCAAGATGGGGTTAACAGAAACTTAGGAAGCATCAAAGTAAAGATACCTTCATTCCAAGGGAAAAATGATCCAGAAGTGTACTTGGAATGGGAGAAGAAAGTGGAGTTGATATTTGAGTGCCACAACTACTCCGAGGAGAAAAAGGTAAAACTTGCTGTTATTGAGTTTACTGATTATGCTATTATTTGGTGGGATCAACTTGTGATAAATAGGAGGAGAAACCATGAAAGACCTATTGAGACATGGGAGGAAATGAAAGCCATCATGAGAAAGCGATTTGTTCCTAGCCACTACCATAGGGACTTGTATCAGAAATTGCAAAATCTTACTCAAGGCTAAAAAAAGTGTGGATGACTACTACAAGGAGATGAAGATCGCTATGATTCGGGCTAATGTAGAGGAGGCTAGAGAAGCTACCATGGCAAGGTTTTTAAGTGGACTGAACCGGGACATAGCTAATGTGGTGGAATTGCAACACTATGTGGAGTTAGAAGACATGGTACATATGGCAATAAAAGTGGAAAGGCAGAATAAAAGGAAGGGATTTCGGTCTTCTCAAAATCCGGGCTCTTCTACTTCATGGAGGCCGAATGGAAAGAAAGATGAAGGGGCTGCCATAAAGGCCAAGACCGAACCGCCAAAAAGAAGAGATGAGGTTCCTAATGCCAATAAAGGTAAAACCGAATTTCCAACTCGTAATCGTGATATAAAGTGTTTTAAGTGTTTGGGATTAGGTCACATAGCTTCACAATGTCCAAATAAGAGGACCATGATTGCATGTGTTGATGGAGAAGTGGAAACTGAAAGTGAGAATGATGATAATCAAATATCACCACTTGAGGACACTTGTGACAATGATGTGGAGTATCCGGCTGAGGGTGAGTTATTTGTGACTATGCGTGCTTTAAATGCCCAAGTTAAAGAGAATGATGTAGACCAACAAAGGGAGAATATTTTTCACACTAGATGCCATATCAATAATAAGGTATGTAGTATGATCATTGATGGGGGGAAGTTGCACTAATGTTGCTAGCACTATCTTAATTGAAAAACTGAATTTACCTACCTTGAAGCATCCTAGGCCATATCGATTACAATGGCTGAATGATAGTGGGGGGTGAAGGTGGTTAGGTAAGTGTTAGTCTCTTTTTCCATTGGAAAGTACAAGGATAAAGTGCTTTGTGATGTTGTTCCAATGCAAGCTGGTCACATATTGTTGGGCAGACCATGGCAATTTGATAGAAAGGTTACTCGTGACGGGTTCAAGAATAGGCATACTCTTGTAAAGGATGGCAAAACCATTACTCTTCCACCATTGACTCCTAGGCAAGTGTATGAAGATCGAATGAAAATGAAAAGAGAGGATGAGTTGAAAAAAAATTGTGGGGTTGAAAGTTCAAAAGAAATTGATGAAAAAGAGAGTGAAAAGAAATGAGAGAGTGGAGAAAAAGAGAGGAGAGCAAAAAAACAAATGAATTTTTATGCTAAGGCGAGTGAGATCAAGAGTGCTTTTTATACAAACCAGCCTATGTTTGTACTTTTGTACAAAGAGACATGTTTTGGTACTAACCAAGAAAATTGATGAATCTTTGCCTAGTGGTGTTGTCTCTTTGTTGCAGGAATTTGAAGATGTGTTTCCTAGTGAAGTTCCTAGTGGGTTGCCACCTATTAGGGGAACAGAGCATCAAATTGATTTTGTGCCAGGATCGACGATTCCCAACCGGCCAGCCTATAGGAGTAATCTAGAAGAGACAAAGGAGCTTCAAAGGCAAGTTGAGGAGTTACTGGACAAAGGACACGTGAGAGAAAGCATGAGTCCGTGCGCAGTACCGGTGTTACTTGTGCCTAAGAAGGATGGAACTTGGAGAATGTGTGTTGATTGCCGGGCTATCAACAACATCACGGTAAAGTATAGACTTCCCATTCCTAGGTTAGATGATATGTTGGATGAATTGCGTGGTTCATGTCTTTTCACAAAAATTGATCTTAAAAGTGGATACCATCCGATTAGGATGAAAGAGAGTGATGAATGGAAAAATAGCTTTTAAAACTAAATATGGCTTGTATGAGTGGTTGGTAATGCCTTTTGGCTTAACTAATGCACCAAGTACATTCATGAGGTTAATGAACCATACTTTGCATGAGTTCATAGGCAAATTTGTTGTGGTATACTTTGATGATATTTTGGTGTATAGCAAGAGCTTAGATGATCATATTGAACATTTGCATTGTGGGTTTGATGTTTTTTTTCGGTGAATGGTGAATAAATAAAAGAACAAGCCAAACGGCACTATACAAAATACAAGGAGCATACCCTAGGATATACAATAAGTGCAAACAAAAGCATCCATGTGATGCACAGTGGATAAGAGACAATCAAATGCCAAGAGCCAAGAAAAGAGCCCATCATAGCAAAAGAACAATGAACGAAATGAAGAGGGGGAACCTCTAAAAACAAATCAAAAAAGCCCAAGGGCCCCCCCTCAACGAAGTTGAACAAGCAAAAGGTTCAAAAAACCAAATTATAACTTACAAAAAACCAAAAAATGTTGTCTTCTAGAGAGAGAAGCTCCCACCTCTCTCTAGAATTTGGTTAACCAGGTTGTCTTCATCCTCCTCTCTCTCCATCTCTCTCTCTCGCCTTCCCAATCTCCCTTCTCTACCCTGTCTCCCTTCTTTGTTTATGTGATAAAGAAACAAATAATCCTAGAGGCAATCTTAAGCCAAGTAGCATCTTGTAGTGAAGCTATGGCTCTCTCCCAGATTCAATCCACTAAAAATATTAAGAATGTAAAGGAAGGCTCATCTGGTGTTGATACTAGCAAGTGTTCCTCAACTGACCTTGTCATGGCAGATGGTAAGGGCTTTATTATCACTAATCTGGCCAAATCCATTGTGTATGCTATAGGAGATTCAGGTATCTCTGATCTATCCAAGGTTACTAAATATGCACTTTCTGAGGATGAGTTGGAGCTACCTGAGGAATGGGAAGAACAATCTACTAGTTCAGATGAACATGAGGAAAAGGGTGTTAGGAAGGCATCTCAGTTTCTAAAACTCCAAGATTCGAATGAAATACTAAAAAGGAAATCCAAGGCTACAGCCTTTAATGAACTTGCTGAAGCCCAGAATTTGATTAATCAACTACAAAAGGAGCTAATGGAAGTGAAAGCATTCAAACTTCCCCATTTCACAACCCATAAGAATAGAGGGAAACCTTATGCTGGAAAAATGGGGCGAAAAGGTGAAAAGTTTCAATTAGGGCCCTATGTGTGGAAGGCTAAAAAGGGATGTTCCCTATCTGATTCCGAACAGTCAAGGATAAGTAGAGAAGTCAGCCTTTCAGCTTTAGAAGAAGGGGAAATCCCTAGAGAAGAAACCAATTTTTTTCCGAAAAAAATTTATGGATTAGAGGTGGATCAAAATCTGATTCTGATGATCCTAGATTGCGCCTAAATATGAACTCATCCTCATCTTGCAAAGGTCTGGTTGGTAATAATAATTCTCGTTTTGATCTGAAAATTGGGGCTATTCATCAACCCAAAGTGTTTGCAACTAGTGAACCTCACGCGCCTACCCAAGATCACGCTCCTTCCACTATTTTTACCAACGGCTATAATGCCAGCAATACCCTTATGCATAAAGCTGATATACAACACATGGGTGCCAGCACTTTTCCCTTAAAATCCGGCGGGTTGTCTCCCCTTTTGTCAAAGTTGCACGCTGATCAAAATGTACCACAGAACACTTTATGGACTGATCATGAGGGTAGTTTAGGGAAGGTTACTCCTAATCCCTCCACTAATTGCGGTTCATTATCTTCTAATCCACATGATGCTCTGTCAGAATGTGCAGGGCGTTCCCCTGTTTCACGCAACAGTCTCATGGGCCCGCTTATTGCCAAGGTAGCTATTCCCACAGGAAATATAGCTATTCCTACTCCCCTACCACTAATAGAAAAGACCCAAATATCTAAGATTGAAGCTGCGTCCAAAGGCTTATCTCCTGCCCCAACTAGTTATCCAAATTTTAAAAAGGAGTCTTCGATAGCTTCGGCACCTACCTTTGGTTCTGGGATTCAAATGGCTTCACATGGTCCTATGACTAATTGGGCATCCCTGGTTAAGAAGCAAGTGCAATCTGGGATCCAGCTTAGCTACAGAAGGCCTCCAAAAGGTACTGATAGGACTACCCTTCGATTGTCTTTGGAAATTGCAAGGGAGGGGAGTTTTGCCTGGGAAAACACTCTTGTGGGCTATTTTATTGGTAAAAAACTACCTTATTCTCTGGTTAAATCCTCAACTTCTAAACATTGGTCTAAACTGGGACTTTGTGATGTGGTGGCAACTGATTCAGGAATTTTTTTCTTTAAATTCAATAGCAAAGAAGATAGTGTCTCTGTTCTTGAAGGTGGTCCATGGCACGTTGCAGGGCGGCCAATTATCCTCCGTAATTGGCAATTTGGCCTAACTCTGTCTAAAGAATCTATTTCCGTTGTCCCTATTTGGGTCCATATTTTCAACATTCCCTTGGAATATTGGACCTCTGATGGCCTGAGTCACATTACTAGTTTCTTAGGCAGGCCTCTTCATGTGGATAGGATGACAGCCAATTGTCATAGAATTTCTTATGCGAGGATTTGCATTGAATTCAATGCTCAAGATGAGTTGCTCAAAGGATTTGACATCGAAGTGGAAGACCCTATAAGTGGTGAACTTAGTAAAATTCACCTCACAGTTGAGTACCAATGGAACCCCACTAGGTGTGCAAAGTGTAAACGTTTTGGACATAATTGTAATTCCTTACCTAATTTGCAGGCTCCTACTAAGTATATTTCTACTGTGAAGGAACCCACTGATGCGAATGCTTGGATGACAAAAGATAAGGGCAAAAATGTGGTTATTACTAACCCCTCTATCTCCCTTTCCTCCAGTTTGAATGGAAGTAAGGAAATGTCTTCGAAGACAGAATCTAAGGACTTGGTTCATCAACAGTCTTTTCAACCTCCCACTTTAGAGGGTGCTCAAGGGAGGAACCAATTCTCAGTTTTGATGGATGATACGGGGACTAATGAGGACTCAGACATAATAAGGGACATCCAAGCTGCTGTAAATGAAGGAACATCAACCGAAGTGCTACTTCTGGGAGAGAAAGCTGACTTTGTTGCTGCTAATCAACAGCAAACCCTTCCTACCACCTCTAAGGGTGATGACTTATTGCTTAGTACTCAGAAGGATCCCATTTCGGCTCCTCAATCCCCTCCCTTACAGAGTGTTATTTATCCATCTGGGGATAGGAACCAGCAAATGAAACTTAACCCTATTGTTTTGCAGCCAAGTGAGCCATTTCAGTCCTTTGCCAAAGGGACAGGGGTTGTTAAGGTGTCTCTGAAATAGCAAGAGGACTCTCAGGAATTACCACAACTTTCTCCCTCCAAAGTTGAACCTAGTGCTGGACAGATTATTTATGCTAATTCTTTCTTCCAATATCCAACATCTAACCATGATTCTAGTGATGATGATGATAAACAGTATGCCCATGTTCTAGACTCTCCCTTGGAGTCTCCCACTCCTAATGTATCTCCTGGCCTGAGGGACCAAGTGGACCAACCTGCAGAAGGGATGGAGGATTTCAATGGTCTGGATGACCAACAGCTAAATCTTGTTGAAACTATTACTAAGGCAACTCCAGCTAGTAAGGAACAGGTTATTGTGAGAGGAGCTTCCCAGCAAATCTGTTTCCCCTCTCCAAGTTCAACTATATCACCCAGGTTGTCACCAATTCAGAGGAAACAGAAGAGTAAGAAGAACTCCCATTCTAGTTCTTCAGGTAAGAAAAGACACTCCCAACGTCGTACTTAATGATTATTTGTTGTTGGAACATTCGAGGCCTTAATTTGGCCTCTAAGCAAACAGAGGTTGCTAAGTTTATTCACGAAAATAATATTGATATATTATGTATTGTTGAAACTAAAGTTAAACAAGCTAATGAGGATTCTATCAGGAGGAAAATTTTCAATCGATGGGAATTTTTCTCTAATAGTAGCCCTAACACTACTGGCAGAATATGGATTGGTTGGAATGCTGATAAATATTGTCTTAAATTTCTTAAAAGCACATCCCAACTCGTTCATGTTAGTATTGAGAACGATGAGAAAACCACTTACTTGGAAACTTCCTTTGTTTATGGTTTTAACACTGGTCAGGCCAGAAGGGAGCTTTGGTCAGACCTAAGGGCCATCTCTACTAGAACAGATACTATTAATTATATTACCCTTGGTGACTTCAATGTCACCTTGTGCCCAGAAGAAATTTCAGACCCTAATCATGGGTGGGATAATGACATGAATGATTTCAAAAAGGTTACTAATGATTGTTGTTTAGTGGATCTTAGATATGTTGGAAATTTTTTCACATGGTGCAATAGAAGATATGGTAAGCCAGACTTTACTCAGAGGAAGCTTGATAAAGCTCTAGTCAACCAAATATGGCTTGATAACTTTTCTGACTCTTTTGCCCATTTCCCGGCTCCAGGTATATCTGATCACTCTCCTATTATTGTTCATATTGATAAGAATCAAAGGAGAAAAGGTAGGGCTTTCAAGTTTTATAACTAATGGATTAAATTGGATAATTATTCTATTATAGTGAATAATGCTTGGAATCATAGTGTTGCAGGAACTGCTCAGTATCAAGTCTGCCATAAACTTAGAAATCTTAAACAGGATCTTAAGAAATTTGGTAGGAATTCTATTGGCTTAGAGAAGGTCAATGCTGATACAGCTAGACAGGCTCTCAAAGCTATTCAATCATCCTTATCTGATGATCCTACCAATCATAATCTTATTGAGCAAAATAAACTTTGTTTGAAAAATTTTCATAAAGCTATTTGGATTGAAGAAGAAACTCTTAAACAAAAATCTAGGCTTCAGTGGCTTGAGGTGGGTGGTAAAAATTCTAGATATTTTCATAGTGCCATCAAAGAAAGAAGGAATTTTAAAAGAATTATTGCCCTTGAAAAACCTGATGGTACCTTTACTACCAACTGTAATGAGGCTAAGGGAGAAGCTGTTAGATACTTCACCTCCTTACTTGGCACCCCCTCCAACCACATTTACCCTGGAAAAGATATCATTAGATCCTTTGTTCATAAAAGAATTCCAGATGATTTAAAGGCAGATTTGGATAGAATCCCTTCAGAGGATGAGATTAAGAAGGCTTTCTTTAACCTACATAGTAATAAAGCTCCGGGCCCTGATGGCTATAATGCCCTTTTCTTTAAAGATTCTTGGGACACAGTTGGCCCTTCTATCTTAGGAGCTATTAAAGAGTTTTTTCAGAATGGTGAATTACTGCGAGAGTCAAATACTACTCTTATAGCCTTGATCCCCAAGGTCCCTAACCCATCTAAGATGGGTGATTTCAGACCTATATCCTGCTGCAATACTGTTTATAAATGCATATCTAAGATTATTGCTAGCAAACTCCAAACAATCCTCCCCAATCTTATTGATCATGCCCAATCGGCATTTGTTAAGGGAAGAAAGGTTAGTGATAATATTCTCCTTGCCCAAGATCTTATTAGAGATTATCATAAACAAAAGGGCACGCCTAGAGCAGCTGCTAAGGTGGATATTATGAAGGCCTATGATAGTGTTAGTTGGGAGTTTCTTATTGATTTATTGGATGTGCTTTGTTTCCCGCCTAATCTTAAGAAATGGATAATTGCTTGTTTTACAACTCCTAGATACTCTATTAATTTTAATGGTGAATCCGTGGGTTATTTTGATGGTGCCAGAGGCTTAAGACAAGGAGATCCGATCTCTCCCTACTTATTTGTTATCATTATAGACTCTCTGAGCCAACTTTTGAATCATAATATCCAAAGGGAGCCTTTCACTTATCATTGGAAATGTGACAAATTGAAGATTTCACATCTTTGCTTTGCTGATGATCTTCTTATTTTATTTAATGGGGATGAGGACTCAGCCAACATGATTCGACTTACCCTAAACCAGTTTTTTGACTTAACTGGCCTGCAAGCCAATAATGCTAAAAGTTGCATTTTCTTTTCTAATGTTGAACCTGATAAGATGGAAGATATTCTAAATATTCTTCATTTTGAGAAAGGAAATCTCCCCATTAAATATCTTGGAGTTCCTCTTATCACCTCAAAACTTAAGAAAGTTGACTATGATGGTTTGGTTAATAAAATTTGTGCTAAGGTTAATTCTTGGAAGTCTAAATTTTTATCTTATGCAGGTAGAGCCCAACTTATTAGCTCTGTCTTGACTGGAATACAACTCTATTGGTCTGGTATGTTTCTGCTTCCCAAAGGTGTCCTCAAACAGGTGTCCCAAGCTATGGCCAGGTTTCTATGGTCTGGCAAGACTGATAAAGTCTATGGAGCTAAAGTTGCTTGGGACACAGTTTGTAGACCAAAAAAGGAAGGGGGGTTAGGATTTAAAGATATTTATTTGGTTAACTCTATATTGAACCTTAAGCACATTGGAAATTTATTGGACCCTTCAAATTTGTCTCTCTGGTCTAAATGGATCCACCAATATATGCTGAAAGGTAAGAGCTTCTGGCAAGCCAAAATCCCTTCCCAGTGCTCTTGGTATTGGAGGAAGTTGTTAAAACTTAGAAATGTTGCCAAGCCTTTACTAATTCATCGAATATGTAATGGTAATAACACGTCTCTTTGGTTTGATAATTGGCTCCCAATGGGCCCCTTGTTGGATTATTTTCCCGACAGAATTGTTTATGATGCTGCGATTAATATTGATGCCAAGGTTAGTAGCATTATAAGAGGTTTGGAATGGAAGTGGCCTGGCTCAAATTCTATTGAGCTTAATGAAGTTAGGAATGCGTTGTCTAATTTCTATAATCCTAGCTGTTGCCTTGATACTGTGAAGTGGATTCCTACCCCTAATGGTATGTTCAACACATCTCTTGTCTGGGACTACTTGAGGGTTCATCACCCTATTGTCCATTGGTATAATATGGTATGGTTTTCAGGTGGAATACCTAGACAGAGCTGCATTCTTTGGTTAGCTACTCAGAATAGGCTCTCTACTCATGATAGAATTTTTAGTTTCACTTCTGGGCCTTTAGCCTGCATGCTTTGCCATAAACATATGGAAACTCATGACCACCTATTTTTTGCTTGTTCTTATTCATCTTTTGTTTGGCAGGATATGATGCAGCGATGCGGTGTACATTGGCAAGGTCGGAGTTGGAATGATAGCTTGGAGTTGATGGATCATAGGTTGAAAGGAAAGACATGGCAACATGTGATTCCCAAGATGTGCCTTGGAGTGACAGTCTATGGCTTATGGAAAGAAAGGAATAATCGAACTTTCAAGAACACCTCCAGCACCAAGGAAACTTTACTAAAGAACCTAATCTCTCAATTGAATGCACAAATCAGGGTTAAGTGGAAACACCATGTAAATCTTGATAGGTTTATATGTAACTGGAGTTAGGAGCCGGTTTTGTGATTTTGATGTTGTGTTTTGTTGATTGTTTGTTTTTTTAGGGTTTAGGGGTTTTTGGTCCCTATGATGGTCGCTTTGCTTCATGTCATTATGATTTGAGCTTTTTGTTTATCCTGGGGTATGCCCCTTGTACATTTTGTACATCCCTTTTTGGAATTTATTTACCATTTTCCGAAAAAAAAAAAAAAAAACTTACAAAAAACCAGTGACATACTAAGTCCATCTACTAAGTCCATCTAGCTATGTAATTAGGGAGATGAGGGTCATTCTTCCACTTGATTTGGATTTGTATAGATATTTGGAGATAGATCTCCTGTAGGAGCTTTTCCTTTGATATAACTTCAGATTTGAATGTTCGAGCATTTCTTTCTTTCCAAATGCTATAGACCACCAACCCAAGGCACATTTTAGGGATGATGTGGTTGGGAGTTTTCTTTGTCCAAGTCCTAGCTGCCCATTCCACAACGGAGCTCCAAGGGGAAGCATGGGAAGTAATCTCCAATCTTTGCATCATTGCCTGCCAAATAAAAGAAGAGAATGAGCAACCAAAAAACAGGTGATCATGAGATTCCATACCTTGATGGCAGAAAACACATCCCATAGGGCCAGGTGTAAAGTGGAAAATCCTGTCATGAGTAGATAATCTGTTAAGAATTGAGAAAAGAGAAATTATATGCCAATTTGATGAAATGTTCCTTTTACTTGGACAAAGTTGTGTTTCTTGGTTTCGTTGTTAGTGCGAAGGGAATTTGGGTAGATGAGGAAAAGGTGAAGGCTATCAAAGAGTGGCCCACACCTAAGTCAATCACAGAGGTAAGAAGTTTTCATGGTTTGGCTAGTTTTTATCGGCGATTTGTTAAAGATTTTAGTACTCTAGCCGCTCCACTCACTGAAATTGTTAAGAAATCCGTAGGGTTTAATTGGGGTGTTGAGCAAGATCATGCATTTTCTGAAATTAAAGAAAGGTTATGTAGTGCTCCTTTATTAGCATTACCTGATTTTTCTAAAACTTTCGAAATTGAGTGTGATGCCTCGGACATAGTTTGAGCAACTTGCTTGAGAACTCCTTTGGGAAGCACAAACATACCAGACATCATGCGTAGAAAGTCTATTTTAGCAACTTAGAAGCAAAAAGCTAACAAAGAAGAGAGAGAAAGTCTCCCTTCTCTCTAGAAATGTGAAGGGAGACTAGGATGGTGAGGGCTCCCCCCCCATGGTGGTGGTTCCTAGTGCTAGTGCTAAGAAAAGGAAGGAAAAGCTTTTCCCCTTTCCTAGCAATGTTAGTAAATTGAACATCCAAGCTAAGAGAGTTTTTAAGTTTTCTACTCCTCCTTCTAATTCTCAGGAGAGGGATGAAGACCCATTAGTCCAGTGGGCCTTAAACTGTGTTAGTAGTGACGAGGAGGAGTCGTATCAAGCAGATGAAGAAAGTTCGGATGAGATAGTCGTCTCTTGTTTGGATCTTGATCAAGGGCTGGAAGCTACAAATGTATCTGGAGCTTCTGTTAAGTCTCTGGATGATAACCAAGACCAACATGGAGCTGACTTGGCCTCCACTCAAGATTCTTGTGCATTAGCCAAAGGAAGAATATCCAAAAGCACTGAGGAAGTCGCTAGAATGGGCTCTACAGAAGATGCTATTTATGATTTCAAGGAGAGTATTCACTCCTCTGGAAAAGGGAACCAAACGGGTGAAATTTCTTTGAAATCTCCTTTATCCCACAATAGTTCAGGGCTGGAAACCTCTTCAAGCTATAGTAATGCTGAGCACTCTAATCCGGGTAATAGTGAGGTGTGTAACCGAGTGAAAGGGACTTTTTTAACTCTTCAAGACTCTAATGAGATCCTGAAGAGAAAGAAGAAGGATATGACAGATGATTTGGCCCCTGCTCTTGACATTACATCCTCAGATTCTATTAGGGGAGTTCATGAGGGTGATTCTCCTAGCCCAGGGGTCCAGTTGGTATGGAAGGAAATTCAGAACCAGATTGATAATACTGTGGATCCGGGTAATAAACCTAATTGTTCATTTATGGAAGAGAAGTATCGTACAGATTTTGATCTTGTTAGAACCTATTCACCAAAACTTTTGGTGTTTGAAGAGAGTGTATCCCACGCGGCAACTTTTAATACCAACGGTCAAAATTTGAACCCCTGCCCAGCAGATAGTAAAGCTGCCACGCACATGGGCAATACCGCATGTTCCGGCGCCTTGTCTGCTGCTTGTGGCAGTGTGGGTCAGGCAGAAGTACCGCACGCACCACGCGCCATTGCTACACCAACGGTCACTTTTTCATTGCCTTTGCTGCACAAAGAAGCTGGCAGTCACATGGATTGTGCAGCTTTAACCGGATTTTCAGGATACCTGTCTGCGCATGGTTCCACTAGCCCAATGCATGCTATTGACTTAATTGATGGTGCTTCCCACGTGGATGCCCCAAAATCAGCCTCTATAAAGATGCCCGGGCCCATTGACAAAGATAAGGTTCAAGAGGTTATTTGTGCTACTAAATTTCCTATGGATACAACCAATAATTCCGGAATTTTAGCTCATGTGGGCTCCAGCTCCAATAGCAAAGAGAATTTTAGCTCTTGTGGGCTCCAGCTCCATCATACGCCTCCTGTTATCACCGAAACTTATGTGGAACATCATGGCTCAAAAAATCAATATTTGGGTCCCCCCCG
This sequence comes from Hydrangea macrophylla, assembly GCA_033977485.1. NCBI lineage: Eukaryota > Viridiplantae > Streptophyta > Magnoliopsida > Cornales > Hydrangeaceae > Hydrangea > Hydrangea macrophylla. The sequence continues at coordinate 26,038,593 of CM066988.1, read as the reverse complement.
TACGTATAATGCAACTGCTTCCATTGGCCCAGCTATATCCAAAGATCAGACAGGGAAATTATGGGCTGAGTTATTCAAGCCGACTTCTCAAGACATTGAAGGTTCCAATTCCAACCTCGACCCTAATTGGCAAACTCAAAGTTACAACCCTGGCTCCCCTGTCAGTCAGGAGCAATTTAACTTAGAATTTGCTGACCATGGTGATCGAGCAGCTAATTTAGTTCTCAAAATTCCTATGGACATCACTAATGCCGGGAAGGAAGAATGGAGGGCAACGTTGGTGGGCCGATTTCTGGGCAAAAAACTACCGTATTCTCTTGTCACTAATGTTACTGAGCGTCTTTGGGCCAAAGATGGTTTGATTGATACGTTGGCAACCGATTCTGGTTACTTCTTCTTCACGTTTTCCTGTGAGGAAAATAGGGATGCTGTGATGGAGGGGGGCCCGTGGTTCATTGCAGGGCAACCTCTCATTCTTAGACCATGGAAACAGCATTTCTCTTTCGGTAATGAGGAGATTCAATCCATCCCAATTTGGGTTAATTTCTACGGTGTTCCGTTGGAATATTGGAACCCGAGAGGTATCAGTTTTATCTCTAGTTTTATCGGAAAACCTATCCGGGTTGATCGCACAACTGCAAGTCACAGACGTATCACATATGCCAGAGTGTGCATTGAAGTTACAACCGATTTTGACTTCTTTAATGAATTCCATATTGAATCAGAAGATGAGGTTAATGGCGATACTCTCAGAACCAAGATTAGTTTGGAATATCAATGGACCCCTGTGAGATGCAAACAGTGTTCTCAATTTGGACATGACTGTTCTAGGACGGCTAAAACAGTGTCTAGGCCTACCGCTCACTATCCTTCTAAGAAGACTAGGAAGACAGACGGAGAATGGCAAGTTGTGGAAAAGAAAAATAAGGGGAAAAAGATTGTGGACTGTGGCTCTCACCACACAAAAAATTTGGCCCATTCGGCAGCGCCTCTTACGCGGGGCAATATGTTTGATACGCTTACTCAGCTCCAGGATGAATCTGGCGCCGGTCCCACTAGTGCAGATTCTCTTACACATATCCCGATAATGTGC
>CM066988.1:26000000-26035000 GCA_033977485.1 Hydrangea macrophylla | reverse complement strand
CCAAGCCTATATATATCCTTGTTTATCTTTTGTATTGGACAGATTTGATAAATTGATAAAAGTGAGTTTTTACTCCTCCTTCTTGGTTCTTCATTGAACTTCCAAAACTTATCAAGGTTTTCACCTTGTGGCATTCAAAACTAAGAATACCTGTGGTTTGCGTTTCTTTATAGACGTTGGGTCTCAGGTTCACTAATTGGAATAACTGTGGTTTGCGTCTCTTTATAGGCGTTGGGTCACAGGTTCACTTTTACAACAATCTGATTTTTAGCTTTCTTGGGAAGATATTCAATCTTTGTTGTTCGGTCTCATTACTAGTCTATTGAGGTTCGCATCAAGGTGCTATGTTAAGGACAAGGTATGTAGTGTGATTATTGATGGTGGTACTTGTACTAATGTTGCAAGTACAATAATGGTGGAGAATTTAGGGTTGTCCACGCTGAAACACCCTAGGCCATACAAGTTGCAATGGTTAAATGATAGTGGTGAGTTGAGAGTGAACAAACAGGTGTTAGTGGCATTTCGAATTGGTAAGTACGAAGATGAAGTGATGTGTGATGTAGTCCCGATGCATGCTGGACACTTATTGCTAGGGCGCCCATGGCAGTTTGATAGGCGCATGAAGCATAATGGATTTACGAACAAATATTCATTTGTACTTAATCAACGTTCGATCACTCTTGTACCTTTAACCCCGCAACAAGTTTATGAGGATCAAGTGAGGTTACAAAAGGAGAGTGTTCAAAAAGGAGAGAAAGAGAAACAGAAAGTGAGTGAAAATTCGAGTGAAGAAAAAAGAGAGGCCGAGAGAATTGAGAGAAAAAAGCGAGAAGATTCGGCTAGAGAGATAAAAATAGAGAGAAAAACAAATTTCTATGCAAAAGCGAGTGAAATCAAAAGAGCGATGTTTCTAAATCAGCCAATGATTGTACTATTGTATCAAGAGGCATTTCTGAACACTAACGAGATTGACCCCGCTTTGCCTAGTTCTATTGTTTCTCTTTTGCAGGAATTTGGTGACATCATGCCCGAAGAGATTCCGCACAGTTTGCCGCCTACTCGAGGGATCGAACACCAAATTGACTTCGTACCTGGTGCTTCCATTCCAAACCGACCGGCCTATCGTGCTAATCCTGAGGAGACAAAGGAGTTGCAAAGGCAAGTAAGTGAATTGATGGAAAAGGGGTACGTGAGAGAAAGCATGAGCCCGTGTGCCGTTCTGGTAATTTTAGTTCCTAAGAAGGATGGGACGTGGAGGATGTGCGTTGATTGTTGAGCCATCAACAACATCACGGTAAAGTATCGACACCCTATCCCTCGCTTGGATGATATGTTAGATGAACTGCATGGTGCTTGTGTATTTTCTAAGATTGATCTAAAAAGTGGTTATCATATAATAAGAATGAATTATTTACCAGTTTCCGAAAAAAAAAATAAGAATGAAAGAAGGAGATGAATGAAAAACTGCTTTTAAAACAAAACATGGTTTATATGAGTGGGTTAGTGATGCCGTTTGGATTAACTAATGCACCAAGTACATTTATGCGATTAATGAAGCATGTCTTGCATACTTTTATAGGCAGATTTGTTGTTTTCTATTTTGATGATATACTCATTTATAGCAAAAATTTTGATTACCATGTTCTATACTTGAAATCAGTTTTGGAAGTCTTGAGAAAGGAAAAGTTATTTGCTAACTTTAAAAGTGCACTTTTTGTACAGATAAGTTTGTGTTTCTTGGCTTTGTTACTAGTGCCCAAGGAGTACAGGTTGATGAGGAAAAGGTTCATGCGATTCGCGAATGGCCAATGCCCACGAGTGTAGGCCAAGTTTGAAGTTTTCATGGGCTTGCTAGTTTTTACCGGAGGTTCGTAAAAGACTTTAGTAGCATAGCCGCCCCGCTTACCGAAGTCATCAAGAAGAACGTTGGATTCAAATGGAAGGAAGAACAAGATAAGGTGTTTCAATTAGTTAAGAAAAATTAACTCATGCTCCTTTACTTGTTCTACCAGATTTTACTAAAACATTTGAAATTGAATGTGATGCTTCAGGTATTGGCATAGGCGCAGTTCTTATGCAAGGAGGATGACCAATTGAATTCTTTAGTGAGAAACTGAGTGGGGCAGCCTTAAACTACCCTACCTATGACAAGGAAATGTATGCGTTAGTCTGAGCATTGGAGACGTGGCAACACTATCTTTTTTTTTTTCGGAAAAAATGGTGAATAAATCCAAAAAAAGGGTCTACAAATGTACAAGGGGCATACCCCAGGATATACAACAAGCGCAGAAAAGAGAAATCTGTGGTAAGGTACCACTAATCAGACATGTAAAAGGAATAAACCAACATCACCCTGAGAAAGCAAAAGATTCCCTGTCATCCCAAAAGGGATCAACCAAAAACCTGAGGAACAAAACAAACAAACACAACCCAAGGCAATATGCCTGAGAAATCCCTACCCACACCCAAAAAAGGAAAAAGGACAGGCTATCAAAAGTCCTAAATACAAAAATTTGAACAAGTCACTTCACTTCCATCTATCAATGTACTGAGAGAGATGAGGGTCTTTCTTCCACTGGATTTGGACTTGACTGGCAATTTGGAAGACAATATCTTGTAGAATCGTTTCCTTGGTCTTCTCTTCTTGTTTGTAAGTTCGAGCGTTTCTTTCTTTCCATATACTATAAATAGTTAAAGCCAAGCACATCCTCGGGACAATGTGATTGGGAGTCTTCCGCTTCCACCTCCTAGCTGCCCAATTCACCAAGGTGTCCCAAGAAGAGGTTGATCGGGCCATCCCCAATCGTTGCATGATTTCCTGCCAAACAAATGAAGAGTATGAGCAGTTGAAAAGTAAGTGATCATGAGATTCCATACCTTTATGACAGAGAGCACACGCCAAAGTCCCTGGTGTGAATGGAAAGATCCTATCATGGGTAGATAACCTGTGAAGAATAGCAAACCATAAAATAATACTATGTCTAGGTATGTGTCCAGAGAACCAAAGAAGGTTATGCCAAGGAACCTTGGGGTGAACCTCCCTAAGCAGGTCCCAGGTGTGAGTAGAGGAGAACCTCTCATTAGGAGAAGGTAACCAAGTAACCTCATCATGAGTGATAGAGGGAAAGGGAAGAGAATGTAAATGGCCTCTTATTTGTATAAGCTCAATAGTATTAGTGAGAGGCCAATGCCATGCCTCTCCTTCTGTGACAGAGGAAACTTTCGCATTAAGGTCCAGAGCCGTATCGTAAACAACACGAGGGCCATATTTATCCAATAAAGGGCCTAATGGGTGCCAATTATCATACCAGAGAAAGGAGCCATTCCCATTGCCAATTTTATGGCGTATCATCGGCCGAACCACCTCTCTTAATTTAAGCAATTTTTTCTAGTACCACGAACATTGAGATGGGGGTTTGACAGCCCAAAAGCTTTTGCCTCTTAACATGTAAGTTTTAATCCAACTAACCTAGAGGGATTTATTATCGGGAGTAAAAATAGACCAAATATGTTTTAGATTCATAGCAATGTTAAGTTGGACTAGGTTTTTAATGCCTAGGCCCCCTTCTTTTTTGGGTTTACAAACTTGATCCCATGACACCTTAGCACCCTGAGGTTTATCAATGCCACCTGTCCAAAGAAATCTACGCATAAGTTTTTCAACCAGTTTGATAACACTTTTTGGTAACATAAACATGCCTGCCCAATAAATCTGTATACATGCAATGACAGTTTGAATAAGTTGAAGTCTACCAGCATAAGATAAGAATTTAGATTTCCAAGAAAGGATTCTAGAACTTATCTTATTAACTAAGTCATCACAGTCTCCCTTCTTCAATCTAGTTGTAATAAAGGGAACTCCAAGGTACTTTAAAGGAAGGGATCCAACAGTAAATTGAAGTGTTTGACATATGGAGTGACAGGAATCCTTGTCAATACCCGTAAGGAAGAGACAACTCTTACTAGTATTAGCGTTTAAGCCAGTGAACTGATAAAACTGAGTTAAAGAATCTTTCTTCACTAAAGCAGAATCCACATCACCATTGAAAAGCAAGAGAAGGCATCCGCAAAACAAAGATGGGAAATTTTCAGTTTCTCACATCTCCAATGATATTTAAAATGGGGAGATCGTTGGATATTGTATTGAATCACTTGGCTAAGCGTATCCATAACGAGAACAAAAAGATAGGGAGACATAGGGTCACCTTGTCTCAAGCCTTTAGCACCATCAAAATACCCAATAGATTCACCATTAAAGTTGAGGGAGTATTTGGGGCTAGTAATACAAGTTGTGATCCAGCTTTTCATCTTAGGAGGGAATCCAAGTACATCAATCAAGTCAATCAAAAATTCCCAACTCACACTATCATAAGCCTTCATAAGGTCAACCTTAGCAAGCAACACTATCTTTGGCCTAAGGAGTTTGTTATTCCCAACACAAGTTGAATAGGAGGCATGCGCGAGGGGTGGAATTCATTGAGACATTTCCATATGTCATCTGTTACAAGCAAGGTAATGAAAACATCGTTGCAGATGCTCTCTCTCGCAGGTATGTATTGATTTCTACTCTTGATGCAAAATTGCTTGGTTTTGAACACATTAAAGAATTATATCCATTAGACCAAGATTTTGGTGAAGAGCATAGGTATTGTGAGAAAAAAGCATGAGGTAAATTCTGTAGGCATGAAGATTTCTTATTTCGGGAGAATAAGTTGTGTGTTCCTAATTGTTTATTAAGCGATTTGTTAGTGAGGGAATCGCATGGTGGGGGTTTAATGGGATACTTTGGAGTTGCTAAGACACTAGCCATCCTACACAAGCATTTCTTTTGGCCACACATGAAAAGAGATGTTGAGAGAATTTGTGGAAGATGTGTAACTGTAGGCAAGCAAAATCTCGAGTGCAACCCCATGGATTATACACACCACTGCCTATTCCTAGTGAGCCTTGGATTGATATCTCAATGGACTTTGTGTTAGGTTTGCCTAGGACCAAACGGGGTAGGGATTCGATTTTTGGGGTGGTAGATCGCGTTTCTAAAATGGCACATTTTATTCCATGTCACAAAATGGATGATGCATCACATATTGCTGATTTGTTCTTTAGGGAGATTGTAAGATTACATGGTATGCCTAGAACAATTATTTCGGATAGAGATGCTAAGTTCTTGAGTTACTTTTGGAAGACCTTGTGGTGTAAGTTAGGGACTTGTCACCCATAAACTGATGGTCAAAGTTTACATAGGACTTTGTCAACTTTGTTAAGGGCTATTATTCAAAAGAACATTAAAACATGGGAAGATTGTTTACCATATGTTGAGTTTGCTTACAATCGATCTGTTCATTCTGCTAATAAATTTTCACCATTTGAAATTGTATGTGGGTTTAATCCATTAACTCCGTTGGATTTATCTCCTTTACCTTTAACTGAGCGTGTTAATTTAGATGGCCAAAGGAAAGCTGACTTTGTTAAGCAGGTTCATGAGAAAGCCAGACTCAACATTGAGCGGCGAACAGAGCAATATGCAAAGCAAGTCAACAAGGGGCGTCACAAGATGGTTTTTTGAACCCGGAGATTGGCTTTGGTTGCATCTGCGAAAAGAGAGATTTCTGGCTGAAAGGCGTTCCAAATTACTGCCACGAGTAGATGGGCCTTTCAAAGTTCTAGAGTACATCAATGATAATGCTTACAAGTTTAATAATCAGAGTGTATTGCCTGGGGTTACTCTCGGTAATAATCAGAGTGCTGCACATGTGGAGGGAAAATGTACCAATGCTACTGAGACCCAACAGTTTAACTATCCACTACTGGATACAAATACAAATGGTGGCCCTCCCAATACCAGCTGGGCTTCACTCGTCAAAGGCAAAGCTAAACCTGAATTCAAGGTAAATTATGTTAAGCCAAGACTTGGTACTGAAAGAAATCTGGTGATATTACCTACTAATTTAGCTGAGTATGGTAAAGGAAACTGGGAGTACACCTTAGTTGGCTCCTTTATAGGCAAGAAGCTCCCTTACACCTTTGTAAAAAATGCAACCTCTAGAATGTGGGCTAATAAGGGGCTGACTGATATGCTTGCTACTGACTCAGGGCACTTCTTTTTTCAATTTAGCTCCAAAGAAGAAAGTGTTGCCGTCCTTGAAGGGGGGCCTTGGCATGTTGCTGGGCAACCGATTCTGTTAAAGAATTGGCATCCAAACCTTGTGCTTGACAAGGAAATTCCTTCATCAGTCCCAATTTGGGTCCATCTCTACAATATCCCCTTGGAATATTGGACTCCTGAGGGGCTTAGTTATATTGCTAGTGCTGTTGGGAGGCCTCTCCATGTGGACAGAATGACAGCAACTTGTAGACGAATATCTTATGCTAGGATTTGTATTGAAGTCCAGGCAGAACATGAATTGTTGCATAATTTTGATATTCAGGTGGAAGACTCAGAAGCTGAGAAAATCAACATTAGGGTGGAATACCAATGGACTCCAGTTAGGTGTGCCAAATGTAAAATATTTGGACATGATTGTTCTAAGATCCAGAAACTTAATGCAGCCCTTAAGCCTAAGATTCAAGCCCCCAATCCTCAACTGATAACTGATGGTGATACTTGGGAAGTTAAAGGCAAGGGTAAGCTGACCAACAATAGTGCTCCAGAGGCTAGTAACCACCAAACTGATGTGAAGGGTAGAGAACAGAATGATGCTATACTTCCACAGCAAGGTAAAGGCCCTAGTGTTGCCAATGCTGGCCCTGTGCTCAAGAATCAATTCTCCTCATTACAATCCACAGAAACTGAAGATACTCAAATTGATATTCCAGAAAACAGGATTGGAGATGATAATCCTATGTCTGTTCTTACTAAGGCTACATATTCCCAGAAGGATAACCAAATTGATAATGAAGACTCTCTTGCGATTCTGAAGGAAGATGTAATGAGGATACAAGGTGCGCAGGAAGAAAAGCAGAAATGCATTGTTGAACCAACTGATTATGTAATTCCAAGCAGAGAAGTTGCTGAAGGAGATGAGGTAAATGGCCCTGTTCTGAGCCCTAAGGGAGTGGAATTGTCTGACAAAAGTATTCACAGCATGATGATGCAAACTGAGAAGCTAAGAGAAGGTTCCACCTTCCCTAATGTTTCGATATTAGCCTCTCCAGCGGAGTTAGACTTTAATTCTTCAAGCAGGCTCTACCATATCCCTGATCAAGATAGAGAAAACAGTGTTAACTGCTCTTCACAGCCTAGATGTGAACTCCAAATTGTGCAAAAGACTGGTGAATGCAATACCTCTAATGTGGTATCCTGTTCCGGGCAGATAGGGTACTCTAATTCCTTTTTCCATAATCCAACCCATCATGAGGGCTCAAGTGATGATGAGGAACTTTCAGTCCAAGTGCCTTCACCCAAGAAGTATTTGGAGCATTCTAGCACTAAGATCTCCCCAAGTCATTCCAACAAGCAGAAGAACAAATCAGGAGGCTCTTCAGGTAAGAAAAAACATTCTTCTAAACGTCGTTAATGATAATTAGCTGCTGGAATATTAGAGGCCTGAATCAGGCCACTAAACAAGAAGAGGTTTCCAAGTTTGTTTTTAATCACAAAATTGATGTGATGGGTCTTGTTGAAACTAAAGTTAGGATGCCTAATCAAGACAAAATACAAAGGACCATGCTTTCTAATTGGACCTTTATTACTAATAGCCAACCAGATTCAGTTGATAGAATCTGGGTGGGCTGGAACCCTAATAAAGTCAACTTAACTGTTTTACATTGTACTAGGCAAGTTATCCATGTTAAAATTGATTCTCTGGACCAATTGCAGTCCTTTGAAGCTTCTTTTATTTATGGCTCTAACACCATCCAAGGTAGGAGGCCTCTTTGGTCTACCTTGAGACATATTGCAGCTTCTATTGGTGATATCCCTTGGATTAGCCTTGGGGATTTCAACTCCGTCCTAAACTCTAATGAAATCTTTGAGGGTAATCCAGGGAGAGACCAAGGAGCTGTTGAATTTAATGATCTTGTGAATGCCATTTGTCTTGTAGACCTTAGATTTACAGGTATTTTCTTCTCTTGGTGCAACCGGCAATTTGACTCGGTTAACTTTACCAAAAGGAAGCTTGACAGAGCTCTGGTTAATCCTAGATGGCTAGATTTGTTTCCCTCAGCTTATGCAGACTTCCCCCCCTCTGGTATCTCTGACCACTCTCCTATTATTGTCAACTTAGTTCCCTCTGCTAAACGGAAAGGTAAACCTTTTAAGTTTTATAATTATTGGACAGAGTTGGATAAATTTAATGATACTGTGAGCACCGCCTGGACTAAGCACTTTGATGGCACTTTACAATTTCAATTATTCCATAGCTTAAAAAACCTTAAAGGTGCCCTGAAACTTTTAACAAAGGATTCGTTAGGTAGGGAGAGAATTTTAGCTAATAAAGCTAGGGAAGACCTTTGGGCTTGCCAAAGGAAGCTTGATGAAAACCCAGGTGATATTACCCTTAGAATCCTTGAAAAAGAACTTATGCAGGTTTTCCTAAAAGCCATTCACATTGAAGAGGCAATAATTAGGCAAAAATCTAGAATTCAATGGCTTGATGCTGGGGATAGGAACACTACTTATTTTCACAATTCCGTTAAAAATCGTAGGAACCATAAACGTATTGTGACCCTTGTTCAACCTGATGGTACCACGACCACCAATGACGGGGAAGCCAAAATTGAAGCGGTGAGATATTTTAAATCTATGCTTGGCACCCCGGCGGATAACCCCTACCCTGGTATCAGTGAACTAAGGAGGGTCATCCATAAGCGTATCCCTACTGATTTATCTAACCCTATGGATGACATTCCTAATGACGATGATATTAAGGAAGCCCTCTTTAGTATCCACAGTAATAAAGCTCCAGGTCCTGATGGTTTTAATGCTCATTTTTTTAAGAAAACCTGGGCAACAACTGGTCCCTTAGTTACTAAAGCAATCAAAGAATTTTTTACTTCGGGCCAATTGTTAACTGAGTCTAATGCTACCATTATTGCTCTTATACCCAAGACTCTCAATCCCTCCAAGATGAGTGATTTTAGGCCTATCTCGTGTTGTAACACCGTTTACAAATGCATTTCTAAACTTATATCCAAGAGGCTTCAAAACATTTTACCTTCTCTGGTTGATAAAGCCCAATCTGCTTTTATCAAGGGTAGGAAAATTAGTGACAATGTTCTTCTTGCCCAGGACATTATGAGGGACTATCATAAACCCTCTGGCCACCCTAGAGCTTCGGCTAAGGTAGACCTAATGAAAGCTTATGATAGTGTGAGTTGGGAATTTTTACTTGATCTTCTTGATGTTCTTGGTTTTCCTCCAAAGATGCAAGGGTGGATCAAAGCTTGTATTACTAGTCCTAAGTACTCTATTAACTTTAATGGGGAATCTGTAGGGTACTTTGAGGGTGCTAAAGGGCTTAGGCAAGGTGATCCTATGTCACCTTATCTTTTTGTTCTTGTCATGGATACACTTAGCCAATTGATTCAGCATAACATCCAACGATCCTCGAATTTTAAATACCATTGGAGATGTGATAAACTCAAAATTTCCCACCTTTGTTTTGCTGATGACCTCCTTTTATTTTTCAATGGTGATGTGAATTCTGCGTCAGTCATGAAAACAGCTTTAGATCAGTTTTATAACTTTACAGGCATGAAGGCTAATGATAACAAAAGCTGTTTGTTTATTGCAGGAATGGAGGAAAGCACTTCTAATGATATATGCTGCTGTTTCCCGTTTACCTTGGGTTCCCTCCCAATGAAGTACCTTGGTGTTCCGTTGATCACCACTAGACTAAAGAAGGGAGACTGTGATGATCTCACCCAGAAAATCACATCTAGAATCACTTCTTGGACTTCTAAATTTCTTTCTTATGCTGGCAGGCTTCAACTTATCCAATTGGTCCTTGCAGGGATACAAAACTATTGGGCTGCCATGTTTATTCTTCCTAAGAGTGTTCTTAAGCATATTGAGAGTCTTATGTGTAGATTCCTTTGGACCGGAGGAACCGAAAAGGCACATAGTGCTAAAGTTGCTTGGGACTTAGTTTGTAGACCTAAGAAGGAAGGGGGACTTGGTCTTAAAAATTTTACTCAATTGAATTCTATTTTAAATCTTAAACATATCTGGGCTATTTTTACTTCTACAACCAAGTCCCTTTGGGTGGACTGGATATATACTTACATGTTAAGAGGGAAAAGTTTTTGGGAAGTCAAGCCCCCATCCCAATGCTCTTGGTATTGGCGAAAGCTTCTTAAACTTAGGTCTATGGCTAGACCAATGCTTAAGCATAGGATTGGTAATGGGTGTGGTACTTTCCTCTGGCATGATAACTGGCATCCTATGGGTCCTATTTTGGACAGAGTTGGTAGACGTGTCCAATATGATGCTGCCATCCCCTTAAATGCCAAAGTTTCTGATGTTATTAATGGTAGTGAATGGAATTGGCCTCTTACAAACACTCTTGATTTAATGGATATTAGAAGCCAATTACATTCCTTGCCTCTCCCTACTACCACTAGTGACGTGATTCAATGGTTACCCTCCCCTAATAATGTGTTCTCTTCGGCCAACACATGGGATTATGTTAGAACTCACTATCCCAAAGTCCCTTGGTACAGCCTCACACGGTTCCCTGGGTATATCCCTCGATATAGTTTTATTATGTGGTTGGCTATTCTCCATAGATTATCCACACATGATAGAATCTTTTCTTACACTCCAGGACCTCTAGCTTGTGTTCTTTGTCATAAAGCTTTGGAATCTCATGACCATTTATTCTTTAATTGCTTATATACTTCTTATGTGTGGCAGGGAATTCTTAATAGGTTGGAAATCTCTTACTCTGCCCCCACTTGGGATGATCTTGTGGCCTGGGCAGCGAACAAGTAGAAAGGGAAGACTCCAAGGCAGGTTGTTCCTAAAATGTGCATTGGTTTGGTTGTGTATAGCATTTGGAAAGAAAGGAATGCTCGGAGTTTCAAACTAGAAGTGAAGCCTAAGGAAAGAATGTTACAAGACATTTGTCTCCAGATTTCCTTACAGATTCAAACAACATGGAAGTACGATCCCCATCTCCCTCAGTACATTGAAAGATGGGCCATTACATAATTAGGGCTCTTTGCTTTGGTCCTCATGCTTGACATGCTTGACTTGGTCTTAATGTATCTTGAGCTTTGATTGTTTTGTGAGTTCTGTAAGTTTGCGTAAGTTAGTAAGTAAGTTAGTTTGTAAGTTTGCTTAGTGCAGTTGGTTTTAGGAAGGGTGGCTCTCTGGGTTTTGGCTTTTGTTTGTTGCCCTTCATGTGTTGCATTGTCTGGATGCATTTTTTCTTTTGTGCTGATTGTATATCCTGGGGAATGCCCCTTGTACTTTTGTACAGTGCCGTTTGGCTTTCTTTTCGTTAAATTAACCTTTTTCCGAAAAAAAAAATAATGCTTACAAGTTAGATTACCACATGATAATGAGAGTTTTCTCTTTGGTTCTTTGAAAAACTATTCGAACTTATCAGATTTACTCTATGGCGTTCATACCTGGACTTATCAATCGAGTTTTCCATCCTTGATTGTGGCGTCTTCATCCTTTATACCAAGGTTCGCATCTGTTATAGGTGTTGGGTCACGATTTCCATTTGAATTTGACAGTAGAACGGTCCGAGGCATTAATCGTGTTACGGGTTTCGTCACATTGTTGGAGTGGTTCGTATCAAGTTTAGCCCTAGAGTCACTTATGATGCAACTATTCCCTTGAATGCGAAAGTTATGGATATCATAGTTGACAGGGATTGGCAATGGCCTCTCACTAACATGCTAGAACTCATGGGAATCCAAAACCACATGCTTGAACTTCCTCTCCCCTCTGAGAATCATGATTGCCATGTGGGTTCCTTCTCCTAATGGGAAATTTAATCTTGCCCATACATGGGACCACCTCCGAGTCATTTGCCCTAAGGTCCCATGGCATCGACTCATTTGGTTCCCAGGAAATATACCTAGGCATAGTTTCATCTCTTGGTTAGCTATTCTTAACATATTATCTACTCATGAAAGGATTTTCCACTTCACACCTGGCCCCCTGGGATGTGTCTTCTGCCATCAAGGTATGGAATCTCATGATCACTTGTTTTTTGGTTGTACATTCTCTTCTTTTATTTGGCAGGCATTGATGCAAAGATTGGAGATTACTTCCCATGCTTCCTCTTGGAGCTCCGTTGTGGAATGGGCAGCTAGGACTTGGACAAAGAAAACTCCCAACCACATCATCCCTAAAATGTGCCTTGGGTTGGTGGTCTATATAGCATTTGGAAAGAAAGAAATGCGAGAGCATTCAAATCTGAAGTTAAATCAAATGAAAGGCTCCTACAAGAGATCTATCTCCAAATATCTATACAGATCCAAATCAAGTACTTTGAAGTTAAATGATGTGGATAATCCCAGTGTATCCAAGGAAGTTGTTACAGAGAAAGGAGATGGGTCCGTGCTAAAGATAGATGGATTCACAGTAGGCGGCTCTCAATCTGAAGGAAAGTTTCGAAATCTTAATGTGGTTGAATCAACGTCTGATCCAACCCAGCCATTGATAGAGGGGAGTGGAAAGGACTTCATCATCTCAAACCCTTCAAAATCTATTGTGTTTGGGGTGGGAGATGATGGGATAGTTGATCTCTCAAAGATCAACAGATATGAAATTTCTAAAGATGACATTGAACTTCATGAGGATTAGGAGGATAACCATTCTGATTCTTCATCATGTCAAGATGAAAGAGACTCCCAGGGTGCAGGGAAGACTCAACGGTTTTGTAAACTCTAGGATTCAAATGAAATTCTTAAGAGAAAGATTCAAGATCCTGCCACTACCGATTTGTTAGCTGCTCATAATCTAATTAGGGAGCTACAAACAGAACTTCTAGGGTTGAAAAAGCTACATCAGACCAGAAGCACATCCCATACGCCCAGGAGAAAATCCTATGCTGGCATTGCTAGAGGAAAAGGTACCCCTAAATCTAATTCTTCTCTATGGAGACCAAAAAAGGATGGTTCATTGTCTGATTCTGATGCTCAGCAAGTTCAGTCCCCAATCATGTGTAATAGAACCTCTAAATCTGATACTGAGAATGGGGATCTAACTAAGAGGAAAGCTAGCAATGGAAGGTCTTTCTCCAACTCAGAATATCTGCACATGCAAGCGCCAGTTCCTACCCCAGATATTATAGTGGAATTAGCAGCCCCGGATGTTGAAAAGGGTGAAATTTCACAAGTTGGAATCAATCCGTGGATAGGAAGGAGCAATGGCTTCCAATCAGAATCTAGAAATCTTAATATGCAGTTTAAAAGGGACATTCAACCTTCTATGAACACCATGGTGGATGCATCTAAAAATGCAAAAAGTTCTAAATTTGATTCCACAAAATCCTTAACCCATTACTCTGCTTTGTTTGTGGGAGGTACTGCCCACGCGCCTATACTCTCGCAAATGGATACATCTATTCCCGACAACGGTCACATTAACAGTGGGCACATGGGAACCACAGCTTTTTCCCTAAAACCCGGTACTTGGTCTAGTAAGTATACTTCACACAAATTTCATGGACATAATGGTGTTGAGGTGGCAGCTCCTACTATAGGCATTCCTAGGGCAGGTGACCATCACATGGGGCCTGCTGCTTTACCCTTAAAAATCGGAGAAATGCCCTCCTCCTTACCCTCTTCGGTTCTTTTAGTCAAGGTAGGTTTACCTACCCCCCAATTTAATAAGGCCAATTCACATCTTAATGCACAACCTTCACCTTATGAATGTGGCTCTTTACTATCTGCTAGTACTTCCATGCATGAACTGTTAAGGGCCCCACTTCACATGTGCCCGAATGTTATTAAGCTTGACCCTTCTAAGATTGAATGTCAAGGTAACTCTCCTTTACATGCTATTGGTACTACACGCAAGGCAGGCCTATGCGCTAAAGTTACTGCTACAGATGTCAAATGGGCTTCTCTCTTAAAACCGAACGTGGCCACTGATTTTAAGCTTAGCTATACCAAAGTTAATAGGGAAAAGGACAGGGTTATTATTCGGATGCCTCATAGTATGGCTGAAGAGTACCGTAGAGATTGGGCCAATACTTTGGTGGTGGGGTATTTTATTGAGAAAAAACTTGATACGAACCCCGCCCACGAAGTGAAGGAACTCGTACGAAATTTGACCCTAGATCGGTTCTCTAAGAAAAGGAATGGATGGAATGTGTTGACGCCACAAACAGTTGTGAAAGACTGTTTGATAAGTCGAAGGTTGAACGCAACAGATAAATCTGATAAGTTCAAATAGTTCTAAAGAACCAAAGAGATTAC
Source organism: Hydrangea macrophylla (assembly GCA_033977485.1). Classification (NCBI taxonomy): domain Eukaryota; kingdom Viridiplantae; phylum Streptophyta; class Magnoliopsida; order Cornales; family Hydrangeaceae; genus Hydrangea; species Hydrangea macrophylla. Next base: position 26,020,618 of record CM066988.1, on the reverse strand, counting down.
TCTCACTTTTTATCTCAAAATAGTCTGCCTTGTTTCATTACTAGAATCAGCCATATATAATAGGTTGGAACATCCTTCCAACCATAAGATTAAATGCAAAGTTGGTTGGAAAAGTAATAAATGCAAGTAGTTGGAACATCCCACCAACCTTAGGATTAGATACAATCTCGTTTTTCAGCATAACTAATACAAAAAAGACTACTTTAACTTATCAAAAGGTTGAGAAACATGCATAACTCCCAACTAACAGTCATAATGATCAAACTCTTAACTAGCAACCAACTTATTTGATGAAATTGGTCCAAATCAGCCCTTATTATCACAAGCATATATTAGGTTAATGAATTCTTCTCCCCTATTTGGGCCACTCTTGGAAGTCATGGATTTAGCCCAAATTTCTCGGATCAAGTGCTTCTTTGAACCTTTTAGCCCTTGCCCTTGTGATTGGCCCAACTGGAACATGTAATGGATCCTTTGGTGCCCCTTGTTCCGTATCATTCCCTCCCTCTTGAAAAGGATTTGTCCTCAAATCATCACCTACATCAAAAGGACTTAAATCAGTAATATTGAAAGTAGCACTCACATTGTACTCACATGGCAAATCCAACTTGTATGCATTATCATTGATACGCTCCAGTACTTGAAAAGGGCCATCGCCCTTGGGAAGTAGCTTAGAACGCCTTTGTGCTGGGAATCTTTCTTTCCTTAGGTGCAACCAAACCCAATCTCCGGGTTCAAAAATCAATTATCGTCGCCCTTTATTAGCATGTTTTGCATATTGCTCTGTCCTCCTCTCAATGTTGAGCCTGGGTTTCTCATGTATCTGTTGAACAAATTAAGCCTTTTTCTTTCCATCCAAATTAGCACATTTAGATAAAGGTAATGGTGTTAAATCCAATGGAGTTAAATGATTAAAACCATAAACAATTTCAAATGGTAAAAACTTAGTAGAAGAATGAACAGAACGATTATAAGCAAATTCAACATGTGGTAAACATTCTTCCCAAGTTTTGATGTTCTTTTGAATAATGGCCCTCAACAAAGTAGACAAACACCTGTTTACTACTTCAGTTTGACCATCAGTTTGTGGATGAAAAGTAGTAGAGAACAATAACTTAGTTCCTAACTTACACCACAAAGTCTTCCAAAAGTAACTTAAGAACTTAGCATCCCTATCCAAAACTATGGTTCGCAGCATTCCATGTAATCGCACAATTTCTCTAAAGAACAAATCAGCGACATGTGAAGCATCATCAGTTTTGTGACATGGAATGAAATGTGCCATCTTAGAAAATCGATCTACAACCACAAAAATGGAATCTCTACCTCGTTTAGACCTAGGTAAGCCTAGTACAAAGTCCATCGAGATATCAATCCAAGGCGCACTAGGGATGGGCAGTGGAGTGCATAAACCGTGTGGTTGCACTTGAGATTTTGCTTGCCTACATGTGACACACCTATCACAAATTCTCTCAACATCCTGTTTCATATGTGGCCAATAGAAATGTTCCTGCAAAACAGCTAAAGTTTTGGCAACTCCAAAGTGTCCCATTAACCCTCCACCATGCGATTCCCTTACTAACAAATCTCTCAAAGAACAATTAGGCAAACACAACTTATTCTCTTGAAATAAGAAACCATCATGCCTAAAATACTTCGCACTTGCAGTTTTCTCACAAGCTTGATATTCGACACTAAAATCAAGGTCATCAGCATATAACTCTTTAATATGTTCAAACCCAAGCAATTTATCATCGAGAGTAGAGATTAGGGTATACCTGCGGGAAAGTGCATCTGCCATGATGTTTTCCTTACCTTGTTTGTACCGAATGATGTATGGAAACGTCTCGATGAACTCCACCCAACGTGCGTGTCTCTTGCTCAACTTGTGTTGGCTCTTCAAATGTTTTAAGGATTCATGATCAATGTGAATCACAAACTCCTTAGGCCATAGGTAGTGATGCCATGTCTCTAAAGCTCGAACCAATGCATACAACTCCTTGTCATAAGTAGGGTAGTTCAAAGCTGCCCTGCATAATTTCTCACTAAAGTATGCAATTGGTTGTCCTTCTTGCATTAGAGCAGCGCCAATCCCTAAACCTGAAGCATCACATTCAATCTCAAACATCTTTGAAAAGTTAGGTAAAGCCAATAAGGGTGCATTTGTCAGCTTTTGTTTGATCAACTGAAATGCCTTCTCTTGTTCTTCACCCCATTTGAACCCAACATTCTTTTTGATGACTTCAGTGAGTGGTGCGGCTATGCTACTGAAATCTTTCACAAATCGCCGGTAAAAACTAGCAAGTCCATGAAAACTTTGAGCATTTCCTACACTTGCGGGACTCGGCCAATCTTGCATTGCCCGCACTTTCTCTTCATCAACTTGTATACCTGGTGCACTAACAACAAAGCCCAGAAATACAAGTTTATCGGTGCAAAAAGTACACTTTTTCAAATTAGCAAATAACTTTTCTTCCCTAAGCACATCTAAAACAGATTTCAAATGTATTTCATGATTAACCAAGTTTTTGCTATAAATGAGGATATCATCAGAGTAGACAACAACAAATTTGCCTATAAATGCACGCAACACATGGTTCATAAGTCTCATAAAAGTGCTTGGAGCATTAGTCAAACCAAAAGGCATGACTAACCATTCATACAAACCATATTTTGTTTTAAAGTCAGTTTTCCATTCATCTCCTTCTTTCATTCGAATCTGATGACAACCACTCTTTAAATCAATTTTAGAAAACACACAAGAACCATACAACTCATCTAACATATCATCTAAACGAGGGATAGGATGACGATACTTTACCGTTATGTTGTTGATGGCTCGGCAATCAACACACATTCTCCACGTCCCATCCTTCTTAGGTACTAACAATACTGGAACTGCACATGGACTAATACTTTCTCTCACGTACCCCTTTTCAATCAGTTCACTAACCTGCCTTTGAAGTTCCTTGGTCTCCTCTGGATTACTCCTGTAGGCTGGTCGATTTGGAATAGTTGCACCAGGCATGAAATCAATTTGATGCTCAATCCCTCGGATTGGAGGTAAGCCATGGGGTGTTTCCTTGGGAAAGACATCCTCATAATCCTGCAAAAGAGTCACAATAGAACTAGGCAAAGAGGGGTTAAGTTTGTTAGTGTTCAAAAATGCCTCCTTGTATATAAGTACAAGTATAAGCTGATTTGAAAACAACACTCTTTTTATCTCACTCGCTTTTGCATAGAAATTCTTTTGTTTTCCCTCTTTTTTTCTCTCAATGACTTCACTTTTCTTTTCTTTTTCTCTCTCAATCTTCTCGATCTCTCTCTTTTTTTCACTCTCTTTATCTTGATCACTCTCTTTTTGCATCCTCACTTGATCCTCATAAACCTATTTTGGTGTCAATTGAACAAGAGTGATTGGTTTTTGATTGAGTACAAAGGAGTATTTGTTGGTGAATCCATCATGCTTGACTCGCCGATCGAATTGCAATGGTCGGCCCAACAGTAGATGTCCTGCTTGCATCGGGACTACATCACACAAAACTTCAACTTCATATTTTTCGATGCAAAAAGAAACCATCACCTGTTTAGTAACTCTTATTTCTCTGGAATCATTGAGCCATTGCAATTTGTAAGGCCGAGGGTGTGTAATTGTTGGTAGCCCTAATTTCTCCACCATTGTAGTGCTAGCAACATTTGTATAACTACCTCCATCAATAATCACACTACACACCTTGTTTTGCACATGGCATCGAGTATGAAAGATATTTTCTCGTTGCACCTCTTCCTCTTCTTTAGCTTGCATATTCAAAGCCCTCCTTGTTACCAACAAATCACCATGAACCGCGTACTCCTCACAATCCACGTCCTCCAATGGTGGCATAGAGTTGGTATCGACTTTCATCCTTGGTCTCAATTTCACCATCATCTCGCAACGTCATAACCCTTTTGTTCGAACATTGGCTCGCTATATGACCCCTGCCTTGGCATTTAAAACACTTGATATCACGATTTCGAGTGTTGGAAGAATCAGATTTTCCTTGATTCCCATGGCTAGTCCTTTCTTGCATTTGTTCAATTTTGGGCTTAGCCGTGACTTGCTTCTCTTCCTTTTGCACGAAACTCGGCGTCCATGAAGAACTCGAGGTAGGATTACGTCGTGCGTTGCTGCTCCCCTCTTGAGTTGGTGCTCAATCTTCACAGCCATGTGTACCATATCTTCCAGTTCCACATAATGCTGCAATTCTACCAAATTGGCAATTTCTCGGTTCAATCCACTCAAAAACCTAGCCATAGTTGCCTCTCAGTCCTCCTCTACATTTGCTCAGATCATAGCCATTTCCATTTCCTGATAATAATCATCTACACTCTGGGTACCTTGTCTAAGGCCTTGCAATTTCTGGTATAACTCCCAGTAGTAATGACTTGGCACAAATCGCCTCATCATTACAGTTTTCATTTCTTCCCAGGTCTCAATGGGTCGATCTCTATTTCTTCTCCTGCTCCTGTTTAAAACCAATTGATCCCACCAAACAATAGCATAGTCAGAAAACTCAATGGCTGCAAGTTTGACCTTTTTAAGCTCAGAATAGTTGTGACAATCAAACACCAATTCCATCTTCCTTTCCCATTCAAGATAAACCTCCGGATCATTTTTACTTTTGAAATGACAGAATCTGCATCTTAAAACTACCCAAATTGTTATCTTCCCGATTCCTAGCTTCTCTAAACCGCCCACCATTTCTCCTATTGTTGATAATTGGATCCCGATCATCTTCCTCACCAAACCCTTCCCTAAAGTATTACTCCTCTTCATCTCCCACTCCCCTCGGATGAACTCTCTCCCTTCTTTGTGCATTAGGAGCAATTCGTGGCTGCCCCCGTTGTGTCCCCTCTTCTACCCTATCCAACCTATCATGCAACTACTCTAGTTCTGCCCTCATCATCCGTCTCATTTCTCCCATTAAAGCTTGGATTTGCTGATTTGGAACAACAGGTTGTTGAACTTCGTCATTTGTGCCTCTTTCTTGATTTTTTTTCCATGCTTTCTGCAAGAACGGGTTAGAAAGAAAATTGAACAGATCCTCACTACACTCCCTTACGTGTTTCACTCAAGAATACAATTCACTCAATTTCTCTCGTGTTTCACTCAATAAATTTGGCTTTTACCCTCTAATGCGCTCACCACTCTTGCCTTTTTCCACTCGTAGTAATTCTCGCTTCATTCTTATCGAGCTAATCGAACAAGAATCAAATTTTCAGTGGCAATTCACAAAGGTTTATACCAAAGGAATTCAGATTTTGAAGCAAGAGAATAACGATCTCGGAAAATTAGGTTCCAAAAGTACACGATACCAAAATTTTCAAAAAAATTTCCGCTATGGAGTAAAGTTGGATTTGGACTCCCTAAAACATAAATAATGAGAACACGAATAAAAATTTTTAGTCGGGCTTTTTTTTTTTTTTTTTCGGATCCTTTCTTTTGTTTTTGATCCTTAGCTTTCTTTTTTTCTTTTTGATCCTTAGCTTTCTTTTTCTTTTTTTTTTTTTATATATCAAGCACTCGAATATTGACTGAGACACACAAACAAAAAAATTGAAATTCGAAAGCAAAGCTAAATTCGGACTCAAATCAAACAAGAAAAGGGAAACTGATATTAGGATTTACTGATCCTAAACAAAAGAAGACTCAAGAAAATTGGCAGTAAATAAATAAAGATAGCAAACCTCACTTAGAGCCAAGCTCTGATACCAACTGATACGAACCCCGCCCACGAAGTGAAGGAACCCGTATGAAATTTGACCCCAGATCGATTCTCTAAGAAAAGGAATGGATGGAATGTGTTGATGCCACAAACAGTTGTGAAAGACTGTTTGATAAGACGAAGGTTGAACGCCACAGATAAATATGATAAGTTCAAATAGTTCTAAAAGAACCAAAGAGATTACTCTCACTTTTTATCTCAAAATAGTCTGCCTTTTTTCATTACTAGAATCAGCCATATATAATAGGTTGGAACATCCTTCCAACCTTAAGATTAAATGCAAAGTTGGTTGAAAAAGTAATAAAAGCAAGTAGTTGGAACATCCCACCAACCTTAGGATTAGATACAATCTTGTTTTTTTAGCATAACTAATACAAAAAAGACTAATTTAACTTATCAAAAGGTTGGGAAACATGCATAACACCCAACTAACAGTCATAATGATCAAACTCTCAACTAACAACCAACTTATTTATGGTAAAAGAAAATGAAATCTAGAGAGAGAAGCTCCCACCTCTCTAGAATTTGGCTATACTTGTTTCCTTCTTCCTCCTCTCTCTCTCCTTCTCTTTCTCTTTCTCACTCCCTATCTCTCTCTCTCTCTTTTCTCCACCTTTCCTTAGTAAGTTTGGATTTCTCATGGAGAGATACAAAGCTGTTAGGGTTTTTAATGTTGCTAAAGCTTCTGAGAATCACTCTGATCCTAAGTCCGTTAAAGATTGTAGTCTTGTTGAACCTTTGTTGATTAATGCTTCTACACCTACTAATACAATGGCTACTGCCCAAGAAGATTCTAAAGATTCTAAAGATGTCATTTCGAATTTTATCATCTCCAATCCATCAAACTCAAATGTGTATGGGTTAAGGGATGATGGTATCCACCTTATTTCAAAGGTTGATGTTTGCAAAGATGCAACCTCAACCAAGTCCATTGCTACTAAGCCTATCCCCTCTAAGTATTCTGAAGAAGAACTTGAGATTCTTGAAGATTGGGAGGAAAGAATATCGGTTAAGGCAAATGCTATTAATCAGGAAGGTGGTTTTGAGGACAGTGAAGAAGGTGAGCTCACTGATCATGAATACCAGAACAACTTACTTGAGGATTCAAATGATTACTTAAGAAAAAATCTGAAGATTACTCAAGCAAAAATTCAGAAATTGATGAATGAAAAGGAGGATCTTCAATCCAAGCAAGCAAGGTCCCTATTCCCATCTGGGTGGATCTAGTATTGGGAGAACTCCATACAAATCTGGTGGAAAGAAAAGGAGGCTCAGATTGGAGAAGGCATCAATTTGAGCCATTTGACATATGTAGCACAGATGGTAATTCAAGTGATGGTCAAGGAAGGACAGGTGCAAAGAAGTTCTGGAAGCCCATTCAATCTAACTCCTATCCTGGTATTGCGGATATTAGTGAAGCTTCTCCTTCCATGGGTTTGATTTCAATCCAGCAATATTGCCCAAAAAAGACAGCGTTTGATCCCTTAGGGGCTGAAGTTGTTAATTCCAAAGTGTTTTTGGAGAGTGTTGCCCATGCTCCAAATGATTCTCTATCCTTAGAGTCCAACGGTCAAGAAGAATTTGATTTTTTAAATAATAAAGAGTCAGACATGCTAGCTGGTTTTCCCATTCCTACACGCCAAAGTCCACATCATGTGGATAGTTCTTTTAGTGGAGCAGCACATGCACAGCAAGTTGCCAAGGGTCTTCACGTGGGGTCTGTTTTTCCTACCTTAAAACAAGGAGCCTTGTCTCCCCACCTTTTCTACTTCTAATTGCCCCGAGAAGGCTAGTGAGTCAGCCTTTATTGTACCTTCCTCACCTAATATTCCACTTCCAAAATTACCCCCCCTAGCTTCCACTATTACTATACCTGATGGAGTTGAGACCGTAACTCCTAAGGGTAGAACATGTTCGGTCTAAGTGGCAAGTCAAGAAACAAATATCTCAACCACTCCCAATGTCTCTTTGCTTGCGGATTTATCTAATTGTGGTCCTCAAAAGTCAAATGTTGTGGCTACCCCTTCTTGTTCTAATAGTGCAGCCTCTCATACCAAGTGCATTCATCATCAAGCCTCGGCCCCACTTGAAGATCTTGGGTTAAGAATTGCGACTACCCCTATTGGAGCTCCTTCCTTGGCTTATGCTGCTGCAACTTCTACATGTTTACTTGAGCCCCCACTAAAACCACAAGCTTCTATCATTACCCCCTTAGACCCAAATTGCCCCAGTACAAAGATTATAGCAGATACGGCTAAGCCTTCCACTAGTTGGATTGGGATTGTCAAGAAGAAGACCTGGATTTAAAATATCCTATGTTAAATCTATTCGTGGGGACAATAGAAAATAACTAATTATGCCTCAAGAACTTGGCACTGTTGGTAGCAAAGCATGGGACAGTGCCTTGATGGGTTATTTTATGAAAAGGTTACATTTTTCCTTAGCCTCTTCCAAACTTTGGTTTAAGATGGGTCTCAATGACATGATTGCAACAGATAATGGGTATTTTTTCTTCAAGTTCAATAGCCAAGAAGAATGTGAATCAGTTCTTGAAGATGGGCCTTGGCACTTTGCTGGTCAGCCAATTATTCTTAAACGTTGGGAGGCAGGGCTTACACTTGCTAAAGAACCACAAACTTCTATCCCCATTTGGGAGCATATTTATAATATACCATTGGAGTATTGGAATTCGGATGGGCTAAGCTACATTGCTAGTGCACTAGGGAAACCCTTGCATGTTGACAAGATGACTTCAACATGCAGACGTATTTCTTATGCTAGAATCTGTATTGATATTGAAGCTGAATTCGAATTACTCAATCATCTGGATATAGTCATTACTGATCCTATTTATTGTAAGGAAAAAACTATCCACCTAAAATTAGAACATCAGTGGACTCCCCTAAGATGTGCAAAGTGTAGGAGGTTTGGCCATGATTGTTCTAGAATCACCAAACCCCAAAATCACAAAACTCAACCCACTAAAGCTACTAATGCTTTGGAAGATGAAGGTTGGAAGATCAAGGCCAAAGGAAAACTTGTCACAAAAGAAGTTTCTGAAGTTCCTCCATCAACTCTAACACCTAATGTTTTCTTAAAGAAGGCGGACCAAATACCTTCAAGTTCACAAACAATATTGGGGCATGTTGAATTTGCAAGTAACAGATTCTCTCCTCTGGAAGAGGAATCTAGTGTCAATGAGAAGAACTCATAAGGTGCAGGGTAGGATCAGTTGGAGACTCCCATCCCCATAGTGGAAGAACAAATTGAAGACCCTGGTTCCCTTAGTGATTCTAAGTTGGAACCACCAGGAAGGGTAGATGATATTGGTGATATTAATAATGGAAATATGAAGGGAGACCATTGTCAACATAATGAACCTATGCAACAGGTGCAAAATCTGCCTATTGATAAAGGTAAGGGGATTGTGATTTGTCTCCTAAGTGGTCCTCACAGAAGGAACACAGTGAACCTGATCCAGGAAGGAGGGAGCTAGGGGACCAAACTGTGGATGGATTGAGGGAACCTAGAATCCAAGGGGACCATCAGAATAGTCTTGATCAATTAATCTCCTATGTCACTCTAGAAGCTCAAGGACTAGACTCTGGTCTTGGAGACAGGACCCAGCAAACAAATCTCTTATCTCCAAGGCCTTTCATTTCACCTAAATCTTCACCAAGTTATGATAAGCAAAAAAGTAAGAGGAACTCCCACTCTCGTTCTTCAAGTAAGAAAACCCATCGACGTTCTTAATGATTATATGTTGTTGGAATATTCGAGGTCTAAATTTGGCCTCCAAACATACTGAAGTAGCTAAGTTCATTTATGAAAACAATATTGATGTCTTAAGTATTGTTGAAACTAAGGTAAAACAAAATAATGAGGACCTCATTAGAAGGAAAATTTTCAAAATTGGGACTTTTTCTCTAATAGCAATCCTAATTCCACTGGAAGGATATGAATAGGCTAGAATGCTGACAAATTAAACTTAACAATTCTTAAAAGCACTCCCCAACTCATTCATATTAGTATTGAAAATGATGAAAAAACCACGTACATGGAAGTCTCTTTTGTCTACGGTTTCAATACTGGCCAAGCTAGAGGAGAGCTTTGGTCAGAATTGAGATCTATTAACGCCAGTACCGATACTACTAATTATATTACGCTTGGTGATTTCAATGTCACCCTTTGTCCAGAAGAAATCTCTGATTCTAATCATGGATGGGATAATGACATGCTTGATTTCAAAAAGGTTACTAATGATTGTTGCTTAGTGGACCTCAGATATGTAGGAGAACTGTTCACATGGTGCAATAGAAGATATGGAAGGCCAAACTTCACTCAAGGAAAGCTTGATAGAGCCTTGGTCAACCAAACCTGGCTTGATAATTTCACTGATTCTTATGCTCATTTTCTGGCTCCAGGAATTTTTGATCACTCTCCCATTATTGTTCATATTGATCAGAACCATAGGAGAAAAGGTAAGGCATTTAAATTTTATAACTATTGGACTAAGTTGGATAACTAGTTTACTATAGTTAATAATGCCTGGAACCAAAGAGTTGAAGGGACTGCACAATATCAAGTCTGCCATAAACTCAGAAACCTTAAACAAGATCTGAAAAATTTTGGCAAGAATTCCCTGGGTCGAGAAAAGGTCAATGCTGATACAGCTAGACAAGCTCTTAAATCTATCCAATCTAATTTACTTGAAGATCCAAATGACTTTTCTTTAGTTGAGCAACAAAACCTTTGTTTGAAAAACTATCTTGAAGCAATCTGGATTGAAGAGGAAATCCTTAAGCAAAAATCCAGAATACAATGGCTTGATGTGGGTGATAAAAATTCTACATACTTCCACCTATCCATCAAGGAAAGAAGGAACTTTAAAAGAATTATTGTCCTTGAAAAACCAGATGGCCAGTTTACTGCCAACTGTAATGAGGCCAAAGAAGAAGCTGTTAGACACTTTACTTCTCCCCTAGGAACCCCCTCAAATAACAGTTACCCTGGTAAAGAAGCAATCAGATCCTTTGTTCACAAAAGAATCCCTGAAAATTTAAAGGCAGACTTAGAAAGGCTTCCTTCAGACGATGAGATCAAGAAGGCCTTCTTTAATTTGCATAGTAACAAAGCCCGGGCCCTAATGGTTATAATGCTTTCTTCTTTAAAGACTCTTGGGACACAGTAGGTACTTCTATTTTAGGAGCTGTTAAAGAATTTTTTCAAAATGGGGAGCTTTTAAAAGAATCTAATACTACACTTATTGCTTTGATTCCCAAGGTGCCTAACCCATCTAAGATGGGTGACTTCTGACCCATTTCTTGTTGCAATACTGTGTATAAATGCATCTCTAAAATCATTGCTAGCAGACTCCAAACAATCCTCCCTACTTTTATTGATCAAGCACAGTCTGCCTTTATTAAAGGTAGGAATATTAGTGATAATGTCCTTGCCCAAGACCTCTTTAGAGATTATCATAAACAGAAAGGTAAACCTAGAGTAGCTGCTAAAGTGGATATAATGAAGGCCTATGATAGTGTTAGTTGGGAATTTCTCATTGATTTGTTAGATGTAACATGTTTCCCTCCTAATCTTAAGAAGTGGATCATTGCTTGTGTTACTACTCCTATATAATCTATTAACTTTAATGGAGAATCAGTGGGTTATTTTGATGGTGCCAGAGGGCTAAGACAAGGTGATCCTATCTCACCCTATCTTTTTGTAATTATTATGGATACCTTAAGTCAACTTCTGCATCATAACATTCAAAGGGGAACTTTTACGTACCACTGGAAATGTGACAAGTTAAGGATTTCACATCTCTGCTTTGCGGATGATCTTCTCATTCTCCTGAATGGGGATGTGGACTCAGCTATCATGGTTAGACAGACTCTTAACCAATTTTTTGATTTAACTGGCCTACAAGCTAACAACTCTAAAAGCTGCCTTTTTTTTTCTCTAATGTTGAAGATGATAAGATTGAAGATATTCTGAATACTCTTCATTTTGAAAAAGGAAGTCTTCCCATCAAATATCTTGGAGTTCCTTTAATCTCTTCAAAACTTAAAAAACAAGATTGTGATGGCTTGGTTTAAAAAATTTGTGCTCGGATAAATTCTTGGAAATCTAAATTCTTATCTTATGCAGGAAGAGCCCAACTAATTAGCTCTGTTTTAATAGGGATTTAGCTCTACTGGTCTGGTATGTTTATGCTTCCCAAAGGTGTCCTCAAGCAAATCTCTCAAGATTTGTCTAGATTTCTCTAGTCTGGTAAGACAGATAAATATTCAGGAGCCAAAGTTGCTTGGGACAAAGTATGCAAACCAAAAAAGGAAGGAGGACTGGGTTTCAAAGATATCTTCTTGGTTAAAAAAGTCTTAAATTGGAAACATATTGGAAATCTACTGGACCCATCCAATATATCTCTATGGAAAAAATGGATCCACCAGTACATGCTGAAAAATAAGAGTTTTTGGCAGTCCAGGATTCCATCCCAATGCTCTTGGTATTGGAGAAAGTTATTAAAACTTAGAGAAGTTGCTAAACCTTTACTAATTCATCAAATTGGTAATGGAGACCACACTTCCCTTTGGTTTGATAATTGGCTTCCAATAGGCCCATTGATGGATAAATATTCTGAAAGAATTGTCTATGATGCTGCTATTCATATTGATGCTAAGGTTAGCAGTATAGTCAGAGGGTTGGAATGGAATTGGCCTAGTTCGAACTCTATAGAGCTTAACGAAGTTAGAAATGTTTTGTCTAATTTCTATTCCCCTAATAACTGCATGGATACTGTTAAATGGACTACATCCCCTAAGGGTGTTTTCAATACTTTTCTTATCTGGGACCATTTGAGGGTTCTTGATACTGTGGTCCCATGGTACGATTTTGTTTGGTTGTCAAGGTGTATTCCCAGACAAATTTTTGTTCTATGGCTTGCTGCTCAGAACCGATTAGCTACACATGATAGAATCTATAGTTTCACTCCTGGACCCTTAGTTTGTTTGCTTTGCCAGGCTAATATGGAAACTCATGACCACTTGTTCTTTGAATGTCCTTTTTTTTTTTTTTTTCCTTCAGAAAATGGTAAATTGATTCCAAAAAAGGATGTACAAATGTACAAGGGGCATACCCCGGGAAAAAAACAAAAAGCTCAAATCATGAAAACAAGTAGCAAAAACCTAGCAACAAAAACGAACAAAACCATGCCCAAAACAAACAAAGGGCAACTTGAAAACCAATTACAACCTCAAAACCAAAACAAAAACCAACAAACCCATATCAGGGCCAATCATCAAAACAAGGACCAAACAACAACGGACCAACCAACAACAAAAGGGTCAATCACACCATTTACAAAGATATCTATCTATGTTAACATAATTTTTCCATTTCACCCTGATTTGAGCATTAATTTGGGATATTAACTGCTTCAGAAGAATGCTAGGAGGGTTGAAGGACTTCTTAAAAGTTCTTCTATTTCTCTCTTTCCATAATCCATAGACAGCCACTCCAAGACAAAGCTTGGGGATCACTTGTTGAAAAGCTTTCCCTTTAAATCTTTGGTCCATCCATTCCAAGGTTGCATTCCAACTTTGACTATGCCAATGGATGTCACATCTTTTCATTAAATCCTGCCACATAAGAAAGGAACAAGGACAATCGAAGAACAAGTGGTCATGAGTTTCCATATTAGATTGGCAGAACAAACAAACTAAAGGTCCAGGGGTGAAGCTATAGATTCTATCATGTTTAGACAATCGATTCTGAGCAGCAAGCCATAGGACAAAAATATATCTGGGAATACACCCTGATAACCAAACAGAGTTATACCAAGTAACCTCAGTTTCATGGACCCTCAAATGATCCCAAATAAGGAAAGTATTAAACTCACCATTGGGGGAGATAATCCACTTAATAGAATCAATGCTATTATTAGGAGAATAGAAATTAGACAAAATATTTCTAACTTCATTAAGTTCTAAAGAGTTTGAACCAGGCCAATACCATTCTGTCCCTCTGATAATACTACTAACTTTAGCATCACTATTAATAGCAGCATCATACACAATTCTATGTGAAAAAAGATCCAATAGGGGACCCAAAGGGAGCCAGTTATCAAACCAAAGGGAGGTATGAATACCATTACCAATTCGATGAATCAGCAAGGGCTTTGCAACCTCTCTTAGCTTTAATAACTTTCTCCAGTACCAAGAGCATTGAGATGGAAACTTAGCCTGCCATAGACTCTTATTTTTCAGCATATACTGGTGGATCCATTTTTTCCATAAGGAATTGTTAGAAGGGTCCAAAAGTTTACCAATATGTTTCAAATTAACAACCTTATTAACCAGCACTAAATCTTTAAAACCCAGACCCCCTTCCCTCTTAGGTCTACAAACATTAGACCAAGCAACTTTAGCACCAGTAATTTTATCTGTCTTACCAGGCCAAAGGAATCTAGCCATAGTTTGGGACACTTGCATGAGAACAAAATTAGGAAGAATAAACAGTCCAGACCAGTAGTGTTGAATTCCTGTCAGGACAGAATTAACCAGTTGGGCTCTACCTGCATAAGATAAAAACTTAGACTTCTAAGAGTTAAATCTAGCACACATTTTATTGACCATCCCTTCACAATCTTGTTTTTTCAATTTAGATGTAATAAGGGGAACACCAATATATTTAACAGGAAGGCTGCTTTTAACATATTGAAGAGCAGAAAGGATTTCATTACATAAATCATCTTCAACACTAGAGAAGAAAAGGCAGCTCTTAGAATTGTTAGCTTGCAGGCCAGTTAAATGAAAGAATTGATTAAGAGTAAGCCTAATCGTATTGGCAGAATCCATATCCCCATTAAGCAAAATGAGCAGATCGTCAGCAAAGCAAAGATGTGAGATCTTTAAAGGATCACATTTCCAATGAAAGGTAAAAGGCTCCCTTATTGTGTTATGATTCAAAAGTTGGCTAAGGATATCCATAACAATAACAAACAAATAAGGAGAGATAGGATCACCTTGTCTTAACCCTTTAGCTCCTTCAAAATAGCCCACAGATTCACCATTAAAATTAATAGAATATCTAGGGGTAGTGATACAAGCTATTATCCATTTCTTAATATTCGGAGGGAAACTCAGAACATCAAGCAAGTCAATTATAAATTCCCACCTAACACTATCATAGGCCTTCATAAGATCAACCTTGGCTGTAACTCTAGGTTTACCAGTTTGTTTATGGCAATCTCTAAGCAGATCTTGGGCAAGGAGGACATTATCACTTATTTTCCTTCCTTCAACAAAAGCTGACAGAGCTTGGTTAATCAGATTAGGAAGAACAAGTTGAAGTTTGCTTGCAATAAGCTTAGATATGCATTTATAGACGGTATTACAACAGGAAATGGGACGAAAGTCACCCATCTTGGACGGATTGGGAATCTTGGGAATCAAATCAATAAGGGTAGTATTAGACTCTCTAAGCAATTCACCATTGAGAAAAAAAATTCTTTAACAGCCTCAGTGACAGAGGGGCCAATGGTGGCCCAAGAGTCCTTAAAGAAACAAGCGTTGTACCCATCGGGACCCGGGGCTTTATTACTATGTAAGCTGAAAAATGCCTTTTTAATGTCATCATCTGTGGGAATCCTATCCAAATTTGTCTTTAACTCATCAGGAATTCTCTTATGAATAAAAGAGCTCAGAAAGTCTCTCCCTGGATAGTTATGATTAGAGGGGGTACCCAGTAAATTATGAAAAAATCTAAGTGCCTCCCCTTTTGCTTCATCAGAACTGGTTGTAAAGTTACCATCCGATTTTTCAAGAACAAGAATCCTTTTAAAGTTCCTTCTTTCTTTTATGGACATGTGAAAATGTCTAGAGTTTATCACCTACTTCAAGCCATTGTAATCTAGTTTTTGTTTGAGGGTCTCTTCTTCAATCCATATGGCTTCATGGTATCTGTCCAAACAAGGCTTAAGTTGCTCAATAAGACTAGGATTACTAGGATCATGGAGTAAAGAGGATTACAGAGTTTTAAGGGCCTCCCTAGCTTTGTCAGAATTGATCTTTTCTTGACCTATATGTTTTTTTCCAAGAGTTTTCAAATCATGTTTAAGGATTCTGAGTTTATGGTAGATTTGAAACTGAGCACTACCTTTAACTCTATGGTTCCAAGCATTAGAAACAATTTCAGCATAGTGATCCAATTTAGTCCAATAATTATAAAACTTGAAAGCCCTTCCCTTTCTTCTTTGATTTTTATCAATATAGACTAAAATAGGGGAGTGCTCAGATATACCTGGAGCCTAAAAATGAGCAAAGGATTCAGTGAAATTATCAAGCCAAGGCTGGTTCACTAAAGCTCTATCCAGTTTCCTTTGAGTGAAGTCTGACCTTCCATATCTTCTGTTACACCAAGTGAAAAATTCTCCAAAATATCTAAGATCAACTAGATTACAATCATTAGTGACTTTAATAAAATCATACATATCAGTTTCCCAACCATGGTTAGCATCAGAAATTTCATTAGGACCCAAAGTAACATTAAAATCTCCGAGAGTGATATAATTAATGTTAAGAGTTCGAGCATGAATGGTCCTTAAATCGGACCAAAGATCAGCTCTAGCATGGCCAGTATTATAGCCATAAACAAAAGAAGCTTCCATATAAATGGATTTATCATCACTTCCAATGCTCACATGAATGAGTTGGTCATTAGTTTTAAGGACTTGAAGGCAAATCTTGTCAGCATTCCAGCCAACCCATATTCTGCCAGTAGAATTAGGGCTACTATTAGAAACAAATTCCCAATTTCTGAAAACGTTTTTCCTAATAACTTCCTCATTACACTGTTTAACCTTAGCTTCAACAATGCTCATAACATCAATTTTATTGTCATAAATAAATTTTGCGACTTCATTTTGTTTTGAAGCCCAGTTTAGACCTCTAATATTCCAACAGCTAATAATCATAAAAAAAACGTCTAGGAGAGAGTTACTTTCTTCCTGAAGAACAAGTATGTTTGTTCTTCTTGTTCTGATTAATGTGACTGTTGTTCTGATTATTGTGTTTCTTACCTACTAAGGAGGGTCTAGAAGGAGAGGAATTGACCTGACCAGTAGAGGAGGGAGCTGCAGGACTCACGGAACTAATAGAAGAGTAGTCAGAAAAGTGGCCCTGAGGAGTTTTCCCATCTTTCTCATTAACATGTTGGCCATCTGCTCCATTAACATCCAGTGGTGGAGACTCAGAGACAACTCCACCCTCAACCTTGTCTTGGGGACATGCTGTCTCCTCAGGTATGTTACATTTGTGAACTTCTGGAATATTCTCTTCAATAAGCCTTGGCACTTGAGGATCCTCTTGTTGCTCTTCTTCAACCTTAGAGTTCACAGTTGAGAATTGGTTGCTCATAGCAATTTCCTTAGAATTCTTCACATTAGAAACATGTGTTATTGACTCGCTTAATAAGGAAGCTTGTTGTGGATTAGGAACATTTAGAGAACTCTCAGCAGAATACTCATCAAGGTTAAGAGACTTTGAAAATTGGGAAGCCTGGGGATCCTCTCCCTTCTCTTTCCTTATTGAAGGATGAATAACATCAGCTTCCAGAACAAGCTTCACTTCCTTTTCACTCCCAGATATGGGAACACTACTACTAGAGATCAAAGAGTTAAGTAAGCAATTGTTAGCTGGAGACACAGAAACTATTTTGCCCTTTGCTTTAGTTTTCCATCCATCTTCTTCATTTTTGATATGCTGGGTATTGTTTCCCTGATCCTAAGACTTAGTCATTTTCTGAGAAGATTGAATTTTAGCACAATCATGGCCAAACCTCTTGCATTTAGCACACCTTATAGGGGTCCACTGGTACTCAATTCTAATATTGATCCTTTCAGCATCTGCTCCTTCCACTTCAATTTTGAATTGTTTAAGAGTTCAAATTCTGCATTGACTTCAATACAGATACGGGCATAAGATATTCTTTTACAAGAGGCTGTCATTTTATCAACATGTAGGGGCTTCCCTACTACACTAGCAATATGGCTTAATCCCTCTGGTGTCCAAAATTCCATGGGGATATTGAAGAAATGGACCCAAATAGGCACTGTGGAAGGGACTTCCTTATCTAACACAAGGCCAGTTTGCCAATTTTTAATAAGAATGGGCTGACCGGCCACATGCCATGGGCCACCTTCCAGCACAATCTAACTCTCTTCATTCGAATTGAACTTGAAGAAATAATGGCCTGAGTCAGTAGCAAGCATTTTAGATAGACCAAGTTTTCCCCAAAGCCTTGCGTAGCATTTTTGACCAAGGTGTAGGGAAGTTTTCTTCCTATAAAGGAGCCCACCAAGGTGTTATCCCAATTCTGAATACCAAAGGAAGGCAAATCACTTGGTAAGGTCACCAACTTTCTATTTTCACCAAATTTTGGTTTGATGTAATGGAGTTTAAAGCTAGGATTAGGTTTTCCTTTAACAAGGGAGGCCCAGTTATCTTGAGTCATAGAGTTAGGACCAGTAGCAGTTGTTCCCAAACAATTAGGAGGAGAACCTACAAAGGGTGAAAGTTGTGAAATAGGTTGAGGGGTATTTGGGGAAATACCCTTACCTAAGGTACTCTCCTGATTAGTACAAAAAGGTTCAGCAACAGATTTCTTAGTGGGCCCTAATTGAGGGAAATCAACCTCCTCATGAAAAACAGAAATAGGTTTGGTGGCCTCAGCACATGGTTTTAAAAAAGTGCTACAATGAACTAAATGATTGGCATCTATAGAGCTGGCCACATGGGAACCATTGTCAACAGGAGAAGACAATTTGAGTGTAGGATTAATGCTAGATACAGCGCCGAGAAATGCGGGAAAGGCTGACACTCCCATGTGACAATGCTGAGAATTAACAAAAGCAACCTGATTTGAATTACCTTCAATATGACCGTTAGAAACAAAAGAATTTGGCACGTTAGAACCACGTGCAGCACTTGGGGCGTGGACAGGGATAGGCAAAGAAACTTTCTGAAAAGTAGCTAAAGTAGGAAGTTTGTGGCCATGTGATATACTATAATTTAAATTTCCTAGCTCATTCACATGGCCATCCGAAGGGGACAAGGTGCC
The DNA here is from genome assembly GCA_033977485.1 of Hydrangea macrophylla. Taxonomy (NCBI): domain Eukaryota; kingdom Viridiplantae; phylum Streptophyta; class Magnoliopsida; order Cornales; family Hydrangeaceae; genus Hydrangea; species Hydrangea macrophylla. The sequence goes on along the minus strand of CM066988.1, from coordinate 26,001,734 downwards.
GGGAATTCCGGGATTAGGTGCTGCTACCTTTGCGTAATGTGTTGTGGAGTCATCAACATTCAAATCTTTACCAATATTTATATTTTTAATGGGGACCATAGTGGTTGACAGCACATGGGCATAGGAAGCATTCTCCGCAACTTGGCCAGCTTTCCCCATAGGCTGCGCTGCCAACTCAGGCCTTTCAAGGCCACGTTGCATTTTAGGAGGACTTTTCCTAGAAGAGGATATCAATATATGACCGTTAGCTGTAGGCGCGTGTGGGTAGATGGGGTATTGTGTACTCGCCGCAAACTCATTAGGACCAGCAACTATACCATCTTTTGGATCAACCAAAGGAACTTTTTGCAAATTTGATAGGGCTTTGACAATATGCAATTGTTCATTATCCGAGGCTACCCCATGACTGTTATGAATGGGTTTCCAAACTTGAAATTTACCCCCCCCCCATTAGATTCTCCACTTGAAGTTTCGGCATCACCATACCCAATAAATGACTTGAACTGAGTTTTCGTCCTTTCCCTACCAGAATAGTATCCACTCCTCTTGCCTCCATCCCTAGTTGGAACCCTACCAGAATAAGGCCTCCTGGGACTATATTTGGAATTGCTGGAGCTTTACATAGACTCGAACTTTTCCATCTCAATCCCCAACTTGTGAATATGTGCTTGTGCAGCCTCAAGATCCTTTCTAAGGATATCAGTAGACTCAGCAGAACCAGAGTTTCCAAGGTTGGGCTGACAATTAATAACTTGTATACCTTCATCATTTATAGCATAAACTTCAGTTTGGGATGGATTAGAAATGATAAAGTCACCTGAACTCTTACCCTTACTAACTGCTTTAGACTTGCTCTTTAGAATCTCATTTGAGTCTTTAATAGACTTAAAATTCCTTTCTTTTGTGGATGAATCATCTTCATAATCTCCTTGACAAGAGAGACCTTCCTCCCACTCTTCATGTAATTCAAGGTCATCCTCAGAGTAACCATGATTTAAGGCCACCTTGACATCCACAAGATTTTCCACAGCTGGTTTAACTATTAAGGTAAGCTCTCCATATTTATCCAAAGAGAGAGAGAAGAACTTGCTGCCTTAGGTTGAATGGCATTATCCAAAGAGAAGGAAGAACCAGCATCCTTTGGTTTAGCCATATTAAGAACACGCATCACAGGAGTAGATGAGATTTCAATGGTAGGTTGGACATCTAAAGCATGGTCAACTTCTCCACTAGTAGGCCCATCTCTAATTTGGACAGAACCATCCCCTTTGAGCAAGAATTTGCTCGCAAGTTCAGGGGAAAGAAAAGACTGAGCACCAGAAACATTTGCTTTGTGGAGAGGACTACTTACTGGATATGGCAATGGAAGAGACCACACCACTTTGCTTAGATGCTTCACTCATCTTAGCTTTATTAACAGATTCAACAGATTTAACCTTAGGAGAAACTTGATTTCTTTTTTTCTTAGAGGAACCCATAAAACAAAAGTCTGGATGAAGGAGAGATCACAATGAAGAGTAAAGAGAGAGAGAGAGAGAGAGAGAGAGAGAGAGAGAGAGAGAGAGAGAGAGAGAGAGAGAGAGAGAGAAGAGAAGAAGAGGAGGGGGGAGTGAAGGAGAAGAAGGTGGGATTGAAACCTCAAGCAGCTATCCAAACTCTAGAGAGAAGGGGGAGGTTCTCTCTCTAACCATTGCACCTTTACTAGAGCAAATTTTAGTTGGTAATGTGGGGAGG
>CM066988.1:25992500-25995000 GCA_033977485.1 Hydrangea macrophylla | reverse complement strand
TATTCAAGAAAAAAAAAAAAAAAAAAAGAAAAGAAAAGAAAAGAAAAGAAAAGAAGAGAAGAGAAGAGATCTGTAGGGGATTGGTCTAGTTTGGGTGTGGATTGTTACTGAGAAATTCTGGTCATTGTTTGAACAGTTTCATAAGAACCGAGTGAGAATTCCTACGAGTGGAAAAAGGCAAGAGTGGTGAGCACATAAGAGGGTAAAAGCCAAATTGATTTTCAGTTTAAACACGAGTGAACTTGAGTGATACATCCTAGTTGAGTGAAACACGTGAGCGAGAGTTGTGAGGTCCTACATATATATATATATATATTTTTTTTTATCTAATCTTTGTTTTGCAGCGAAATATGGCCCATAAAGACAAAAACATTGCCGGGGAGGTTTCGGGAGAGACTGATCAGAAACTACTATTGGAGGCATTAATGGGTGAAATGAGGAGGGTATTGAGGACAGAAATGGATCAAGTCCATGAACGGTTAGATAGAGTAGAGAATGCACGTGTGGAGCAGCCACAAAACAATGCTCCTCATGGACGTAGAAGAGAGAGAGTTCAACCGAGGGGAGTGAGAGTTGAAGAAGAGGAGTATTTTTGGGAAGACTTTGACGAAGAAAATGATCAGGAGTCAATAGATAATCATAGGAGATATGGTGGTCGGGGTAGAGAAGTTAGGTTTAGAGAAGCTAGGAACCGGGAAGATAATAATTTGGGTAGTATTAAGATGAAGATTCCTTCGTTTCAAGGGAAGAATGATCCGGAAGCCTATCTAGAATGGGAGAAGAAGGTAGAATTAGTATTTAATTGCCACCATTACTCTGAGGCTAAGAAGGTAAAACTTGCTGCCATTGAATTTTCTGATTATGCTATCATTTGGTGGGATCAATTGGTGTTGAATAGGAGAAGAAATAGGGAGCGTCCAATAGAGACGTGGGAGGATATGAAAACTGTGATGAGGAAGCGGTTCGTTCCAAGCTATTATTACCGAGAGTTGTACAACAAGTTGCAAAGTTTGAGGCAAGGTAATAGGAGTGTGGAAGAATATTATAAGGAGATGGAAGTAGCTATGATTCGAGCGAATGTAGAGGAAGATCGAGAGGCTACAATGGCTAGATTCTTAGTTGGGTTGAATCGGGAAATTGCCAATGCAGTGGAATTGCAACACTATGTTGAGTTGGAGGATATGGTACACATGGCTATTAAAATTGAGAATCAACTCAAGAGGAGGGGCAGCAGCACACGTCCAAGCCAAAATCCAAGCCAAAATTCCAATACATCCGCTTGGAAATCAAATAATTGGAAAAGAGATGAGAAGCAGCCTTTGGTGAAGCCAAAAACTGAGCAAAAACAAGAAGTGACCAGCCATGGAAATCAAGGTAAATCTGATTCTTCTACTTCTAGAAATCGTGACATTAAGTGTTTTAAATGCCAAGGCAGGGGACATATAGCAAGTCAATGTCCAAATAAGTGGGTTATGGTGATGCGAGACAATGGTGAGATTGAAACCGAAGATGAAGATGACAATGAATCTGTGCCACCATTGGAGGATGCCGATGATGAAGAGTACGCTGCCCAAGGGGATTTATTAGTGGCAAGGAGAGCTCTAAATATGCAGGTTAAGGAAGATGATGAGGCACAACGGGAGAACATCTTTCATACGAGATGTCATGTCAAAGATAAGGTGTGTAGTGTGATCATAGATGGGGGGAGTTGTACTAACGTTGCTAGCACAACTTTGGTGGAGAAATTAGGGCTGCCAACAATCAAGCATCCACGGCCTTATAAATTGCAATGGCTCAATGATAGTGGAGAAGTAAGGGTGACTAAACAAGTAATAGTTCCTTTTCGTATTGGGAGATATGAAGATGAAGTTTTGAGTGATGTGGTTCCGATGCAAGCTGGACACTTGTTGTTAGGGAGGCCATGGCAATTTGATCGACGTGTTAAGCATGATGGTTTCACAAATAAATACTCGTTCGTGCTTAATCAAAGGACAATCACCTTAGTGCCTTTGACACCGAAGCAAGTTTATGAAGATCAAGTGAGGTTGCAAAGGGAGAGTGATCAAAAGAAAGAGAGTGAACAAAAGAGAAGGAGTGAGAAAAATGAGAGGGAAAAAGAAAAGAAAAATGCAGCCATTGAGGGAAAATTAGAGGGAAACCAAAAAAAGAATTTTTATGCAAAGGCGAGTGAGATCAAACGAGCGTTGTTTTCAAATCAGCCTATGATTGTACTTTTGTACAAAGAGGCATTTTTAAACACTAACCAAATTGACTCATCTTTGCCTAGTTCTGTTGTTTCTCTTTTGCAGGAGTTTGGTGATATCTTTCCCGAGGAGGTTCCACATGGTTTACCCCCTATTCGAGGGATTGAACATCAAATTGATTTCGTGCCCGGTGCTACCATTCCAAACCGACCAGCCTATAGAAGCAATCCTGAGGAGACAAAGGAGCTACAAAAGCAGGTTAGTGAGTTGATGGAAAAGGGGTACGTAAGAGAAAG
>CM066988.1:25962500-25987500 GCA_033977485.1 Hydrangea macrophylla | reverse complement strand
GATTTTCATCATATTCATCTAGGGGTATGTGCCTTTCTTGCCTTCTAGCATTTCGGGTTCTTTGGGGACGCCCTTCACGCCAAGTTGCAATTTCAGCATCTTGTCTATCCATCCTATCCCGAATCTTATTAAACATCACGCCCATACGTTCAAATTGTTGCTGCATAGCTTGTAACATGAAAGACGGATCCTCCTTTCCTTCTTTGTTTGATTGAGAAGACATATTTTGAAATCTGTGAAAAAAATGTTAGAGATAAAACCTTACAGCACTCCCTCACGTGTATGCACTCAAAATAATGTCACTCACACTCGTGTTTCACTCTTAATTTGGCTTTTTTTTGAAATTGATCTCACACTCTCTTGCCTTTTTCCACTCTTAACTCCGCTTTTCAGTTCTTTAATGAACTAAATGAACTTGAATCAAGAGATCTCAACGAGTAGTGTTTCAAAACTTATACCAATGGCAAAAATATTTTAGAAATGACGAATCAAAGGAGAAGGACAAACACAATCAGAATTGAGAGAATTGAAACTCACAATCAGATTTAAAGAGAATTGAAATCAGAGATATAGTTATATTTTTATGAGAGAACTAGAAACCAAGATTAGTATGCCTCAAAGGAAGATGAAACAAAAATCAGATTTGGCCTTTCTTTGATATCAATGCCTCCCTTCTCTTTTTTTTTTTTTTTGGGATATCTTTTCTTTTCTTTTTTTTTTTCTGATCTCTTCTTTTCTTTGCTTTTTTTTTTTTGTTTTGTTTTTTTTTTTTTGTATAACTAGAGGCACAAAAACAAAAAACAAAGAAGAACACAATATAAAACAGAATTTGAAGAACAAAAGATCACGAAGAGTCACGAAGAAAATACGAAGAACAAACAGAGAATAGATGAAAAATTAAAAGGATAGATAACCTGATTTTAGAAACTGAGCTCTGATACCAAATGATGCGAACCTCAATAGACTAGCAATGAGACCCAACAACAAAGATTGAATATCTTCCCAAGAAAGCTAAAAATATATCGTTGTAAAAGTGAACCTGTGACCCAACGCCTATAAAGAGACGCAAACCACAGGTATTCCAATTAGTGAACCTGAGACCCAACGTCTATAAAGAGACGCAAACCACAGGTATTCTTAGTTTTGAATGCCACAAGGTGAAAACCTTGATAAGTTCTGGAAGTTCAATGAAGAACCAAGAAGAAGGAGTGAAATCTCACTTTTATCAATTTATCAAATCTGTCCATTACAAAAGATAAGCAAGGATATATATAGGCTTGGAACATCCCTCCAACCATAGGAATAAATGCAAGTAGTTGGAACAACCCTCCAACCATAAGAAATAATGCATTCACGTTTTTTAGCAAAGGCTAGTACAAAAAAGTAGTTTAACTCATTAAATGCACTTAAAAACATGAACCAACTCTCAACTACTATCTATAAAACATATATAGCTATATCTTAGAGGTTATATTTAGTCCACATCTTCACATGCATGAATTAAATTGACAGAGTCTTCATTTCCCTTTGGGCCACTCTTAGGAATGTTAAAATCAGTCCAAATTTCTTGAATCAGCCCATTAAAAGCTTCTTTGATCTCTTTGGACCTTGCTCTTGTAATTGGCCCATTTGGAACATGCAATCGATCTTGTAATGGCCCATGTTGATTCTCATCACCATGATGGGGCAGAATGAGAGATTTCCAACCTATTGAGCACACCCTACCACACATAAGAAGTATAAGAACAATTAAAGAACAAATGGTCATGAGATTCCAAATTTGTGTGACAAAAAACACAAGCAAGTAGTCCTAGTGTGTATGTATAGATTCTGTCATGTGTAGATAATCTATGCAGAATAGCCAACCACATGATAAAACTATGGCGAGGAATATTACCCGGGAACCTAGTTAGACCATACCGGTGAACTTTAGGATAATGAGTCCGAACATGATCCCAAGTGTTGGCAGTAGAGAACACATTATTTGGGGAGGGTAACCATTGGACCACATCATTAAATGTAGTAGGGATAGGTAAGGAATGTAGTTGGCCTCTAATTTCTCTTAATTCAATAGTGTTTGTAAGAGGCCAATTCCATTCACTTCCATCAATAACATCGGAAACTTTGGCATTTAAGGGGATGGCGGCATCATATTGGACATGCATTCCTACTTTGTCCAAAATAGGACCCATAGAGTGCCAATTATCACACCAAAGAAAAGTACCACACCCATTACCAATTCTATGCCTAAGCATTTAGCCATAGGTCTAAGTTTAAGGAGCTTTCGCCAATACCAGGAGCATTGGGATGGGGTCTTGACTTTCCAAAAACTTTTCCCTTTCAACATGTAAGTGTGTATCCAGTCCACCCAAAGGGACTTGTTTTTAGTAGTAAAAATGGCCCAGATATGTTTAAGGTTTAAAATAGAATTCAATTGAGTTGTGTTTTTAAGGCCAAGACCCCCTTCCTTCTTAGGTCTACAGACTAAGTCCCAAGCAACTTTAGCCCCATGAGCTTTTTCAGTTCCTCCGGTCCAGAGGAATCTACATATCAATCTATCAATTTGCTTAAGGATACTTTTGGGAAGAATAAAAATGGCAGCCCAATAGCTTTTTATCCCTGCAAGAACCGATTGGATAAGTTGGAGTCTGCTAGCATAAGAAAGGAATTTGGATGTCCAAGAAGTGATTCTAGAGGTGATTTTCTGGATGAGATCATCACAGTCTCCCTTCTTAAGTCTAGTGGTGATCAAAGGAACACCAAGGTACTTCATTGGTAACGAGCCAAGGGTAAACGGAAAACTACTCCAAATAGCATTGGAAGTACTCTCCTCCATTCCTGTAATAAACAAACAGCTTTTGTTAGCATTAGCCTGCAAGCTAGTGAGGTTATAAAATTGATCTAAGGAATTCTTCATAATTGATGCAGAATGTACATCACCATTGAAAAATAAAAGAAGGTCATCGGCAAAACAAAGATGAGAGATTTTAAGCTTGTCGCACCTCCAATGGTATTTAAACTGAGAAGATCTTTGGATGTTATGCTGAATCAATTGGCTAAGCGTATCCATAACAAGAACAAAAAGGTAGGGTGACATAGGGTCACCTTGCCTAAGACCATTAGCACCCTCAAGGTAGCCTATAGATTCTCCATTAAAGTTAATAGAGTACTTAGGGCTAGTACTACAGGCTCTAATCCACCCTTGCATCCTAAGCGGAAAACCTAGAACATCAAGGAGATAAAGTAAAAACTCCCAACTCACACTATCATAAGCTTTCATAATGTCCACCTTTGCCGCAGCTCTAGGATGGCCAGAAGGCTTATGAAAGTCCCTCATAAGGTCCTGGGCCAGGAGAGAACATTGTCACTGATTTTCCTACCTTTGATAAAAGCAGATTGGGCATTATCAACCAGAGTAGGTAAAACTTCTTGAAGTCTCTTGGATATAATTTTTGAAATGCATTTGTAGACTGTGTTACAACACGAGATAGGCTTAAAATCACTCATTTTAGAAGGATTGGGGATCTTAGGGATAAGAGCATAAGGGTAGCATTTGACTCAGTTAGCATTTGGCCAGAGGTAAAAAATTCTTTGATAGCTTTAGTAACTAAAGGTCCAGTGGTAGTACAAGTTTTCTTACAAAAATGAGCATTATAACCATCAGGTCCTGGAGCTTTATTACAATGGATACTTAGGAGGGCTTCCTTAAAACCAAGTCCCTTGTGGTCGAGTGGTAAGCTTCTTGGGTGTACTACCCAAGAGGTTTAGTGTTCGAGTCATGGGGGGCGTGGCCACTGGAGTATTCACTCGGCGCCTCCAGGCCTCAGGGGATTAGTCGAGGTGCGCGCAAGCTGGCCCGGACACCCCCGATTACCAAAAAAAAAACTATTATAAAAAAAAAAAGGAGGGCTTCCTTAATATCATCATCACTAGGAATGTCATCCATAATGTCAGACAATTCAGTAGGGATATGTTTATGAATGACCTTCCTCAATTCAATAATACCAGGGTAGGGGTTAGCCGCAGGGGTGCCAAGCATGGATTTAAAATATCTAACTGCTTCAATTTTGGCTTCCTCTTCATTAGTAGTCTTAGTACCATCAGGCTTAATAAGAGACACTATACGTTTGTGGTTCCTTCAATTTTTAAAAGAATTATGAAAATAAGAAGTATTCTTATCCCCGGCATCAAGCCATTGGATTCTGGATTTTTGCCTAATGATCTCTTCTTCAATTTGAATAGCTTTTAAGAAAAATTGCATAAGCTCTTTTTCAAGGATTCTAAGGGAAGTATCACCAGGATTTTCATCAAGATTCCTTTGGCAAGACCTAAGCTCTTCCCTAGCTTTAATGGCTTGAATGCTCTTCTTACCTAAGGAATCCTTGGTTAAAGTTTTGAGAGCACCTTTAAGGTTTTTTAAGCTATGGAATAACTGGAACTGGAAGGTGCCTTCAATATGTTTGGTCCAAGAGGTGCTAACAGTATCATTAAATTTTCCCAACTCTGTCCAATAATTGTAAAATTTAAAAGGTTTCCCTTTCCGTTTAGCAGTATTAGATAAGCAAACAATAATAAGAGAATGGTCAGAGATACCAGAAGGGGGGAAATCTGCATAAGCTGATGGAAACAAGTCCAACCATTTGGGATTAACAAGAGCTCTATCAAGCTTTCTTTTGGTAAAATGAACCGAATCGAATTGCCGGTTGCACCAAGAGAAGAACACACCTGTGAATCTCAGGTCTACAAAACAAGTGGCATTCACAAGATCATTAAATTCAACAGCTCCTTGGTCTTTCCATGGATTAGCCTCGAAGATTTCATTAGAGTTTAAAATGGAGTTAAAATCCCCGAGACTAATCCAAGGGATATCTTTTTTTTTTCGGAAAATAATCCAAGGGATATCACCCATAGTAGCTGCAATATTTCTCAAAGTAGACCAAAGGGGTCTTCTACCTTGGATGGTGTTAGATCCGTAAATAAAAGAAACTTCAAAAGACTGCATTTGGTCCAAAGAATCAATTCTAACATGTATAACTTGCCTAGTACATTGTATGACAGTTAAATTGACTTTATTAGGGTTCCAGCCAACCCAAATTCTGTCCACAGAATCCGGTTGGCTATTGGTAATAAAAGTCCAATTGGGAAGCATGTTCCTCTGAATTTTGTCTTGGTTAGGTATTCTAACTTTGGTTTCAACAATACCCATAACATCAATATTGTGGGTAAAGACAAGCTTAGAAATCTCTTGTTGTTTGATGGCTTGATTAAGCCCTCTAATATTCCAGCAACTGATTATCATTAACGACGTTTAAAAGAGTGTTTTTTCTTACCTGAAGAACCACTAGATTTGTTCTTCTCCTTACTGGAATGAGCCGGAGAGATCTTGGGATTAGGATGCTCCAAATACTTCTTATATTGAGGCACTTGGATTAACTGTTCTTCCTCTTCACTGGAGCCCTCAAGAGAGATTGGGTCCTTGAAAAAGGAATTAGTGTACCCACTTTGCCTAGAATAGGATTCCACATTAGAAGTGCTGCATTCACTATTCTTTTGCACCTTTAGGATTTCCAATCCAGGTTCTGAGGAGAAAGTCTCCCTGGTTGTCTTATTCTGACCAGGATAAGTTTTGGGGCTATTAGAAGATTTAAGGTCTAACTCCACTGGAGATTTAGACATCGAAGCAGTGGAGATGTTGGAGGTTTCTCTAAGCTTCATAGCTGGCACCATCTCACTACATTTACTATTATCCATTGATTCTTCTCCCTTAGAGCTCAAACTTAGACCATTAACCTTATCCCCTTCAACAGCTTGTTCACTTTGTGGAGTTGTAGAATGAGTTGGCTCAACTATGCAGTCTATGCCTTGCTGCTTCTCTACTAGCCCAGCTTGTTTCCTCGTTGCTTTTACCTTTCAAACCTTGTGACAGTCTATATTATCAATCTGATTACCATTCTGGATACAAGCAGCTTTAGTTACAACCGACATGGGATTATCATCTCTAATTTTGTTCTCTAGAATAATAAGCAGTATGTCTTCATTATCTGTAGTTGTTAAGGATGAGAATTGAATTTTGAGCATAGGGCCAACATTGTCTAATTTAGGGACAAGAATATGCAGAGACTGAGACTCAGGATTGTAACCAGTTTGTATGTCAATATTTGGTAAGCAAGAGGAGGTGGGTTGCAACTTTGTCACAGCAGCACTAGTACCTTCCCCTATCTGTGGAAGGAGAGACTCATTTTGAACATTGCCTTCCATGTTATGTTGAGTGATACAAGCCTCTGGATCTAAAGTATTGGTCATCTTACCCTTTTCTTTAACTTTCCAAGCATCATCTTCAATTTGGGGCTGATTTTGAGGAGCTTTAATCTGAGGTTTTTGGGCCACACTACTAAACTTCTGGATCTTCGAACAATCATGTCCAAACCTTTTACATTTGGCGCATCATATGGGAGTCCATTGGTACTCGACCCAAATGTTAATCCTCTCAGTTTCTGAACCTTCAACTTGGATATCAAAGTTATGCAACAGCTCATGCTCAGCCTGTACTTCAATACAAATCCTGGCATATGAAATTCGTATACAAGTTGCTGTCATCCTGTCAATATGCAAAGGCCTCCCCACAGCACTAGCAATATAACTGAGCCCCTCTGGAGTCCAATATTCCAATGGAATATTAAAGAAATGGACCCAGATTGGGACAGAAGAGGGAGCTTCCTTATCAAGCACAAGGCCTGGGTGCCAGTTTTTTTAACAAAATTGGTTGTCCAGCAACATGCCAAGGTCCCCCTTCAAGGACATTAACACTCTCCTCTTTGGAACTGAATTGGAAAAAAAAGTACCCAGAATCTGTGGCAAGCATATCAATCAGTCCCTTGTTATCCCACATCCTTGTTGTTGCATTTTTAACCAAAGTGTAGGGAAGCTTCTTTCCGATAAAAGAACCAACTAAGGTGTAATCCCAATTACCTCTACCAATAGCAGTGAGTTCAGAAGGTAAAATAATTAGATTTCTTTCAGAGCCAATACTAGGCTTAACATAATTTACCTTAAACTCAGGTTTTACTTTGCCTTTAACGAGAGAAACCCAGCTGGAAGTAGGATTGGCCACTGTAGCTATATGAGAAGCATTAGAAGGACAGCCATTGTCTTGTTTTGTAGAAGAATCCTTGTGTCTGGCCGTGCCTTTTGCAAGGCTTTCAAAAGGAGTAGGGTCAACATTAGAAATGGTCATTAGGGGTCTCTTTTGCTACCTTGTGCTGTTTTTTTAGATAAAGCCTTGGATGGTTGTTTTGCCTTCAAGTTGCTAGGTGTTTGTCGCTGTATGATCGTTGTTGCTTTGCCCTCAATTTGTGTTCGTGTTTTTTTATTTTTTTTTTTTATGTCTTGTAGGGCGGCAGGCACATGATTTTGAGTTTTTGTTGCTAGATTAGCTTCATGTTCTCATGTATTGAGCTCTTTGTTTTATCCTGGGGTATGCCCCTTGTACATTTGTACATCCCTCCTTTTTGGAATATATTTACCATTTTTTAAAAAAAAAAAAAACACTAGAAATGGTCCGTAAGGGACCCCTGTGCAAATCTCCATCCAAATGTAATTAGGCCCCCACTTGAGCACTGGGTTTAGATGTAGAAGACCAAGCGCCTTGAACTTCGGATAAAGAAGATGAGCCCAAGTGCCCTTTAGACATTGCGTCGAGAAATCCGGAATTGGCATAGTCTCCCATGTGCTTGTTTTTGTCATGTACATCACTTTGAATACCAATAGGAATAGGACCACTAGTAATATAAGGTTCTAAACCTGCTCCGGGTCCCACTATGGCTTTAGCATTAGAACCGAGGAGAGAGGGAGAGACAATTAAATCCATAGCAGACTCATATGCAAGCAGTGCAGCTGGTGAGGTAGTGGCATGCACCACATTGGCTTGTCCAAAGCTAGCCACGTGGGGGACATTTTCAAAAGTATTAGACAGCTTGCGTGTGGGTATAGGCAAGGCGCTAGAAATCATGGGAAATTCAAAAACACCCATGTGACTGCCTTTGATAGTATGAATATTTAAAATTTTTGATTTACTACCAATATGACCGTTAGACACATGAGTTCCAGGCGCGTGAGTATCACATGCTAGCAACACATTGGTTTTATGAAAGTCTTTGTTTTTTGGATCAAAACAACTGTTTCTGGTTCCTTCATCCAAACCTTCGCCCAAAAAAATAGCAGAGATCTTGGTTGGACTCATATATTGGATTTCAGAATCAGACATGTTGCCGATGCTCTGTCCTTTCCACACATTGGACCCAATGTTAGGCATTTCACCTTCTTCTAAGTTTGAGTTGAACCTATCCTTGCAGGTTTCAGAGTCTGAGAGAGACACCTCCTGTTTAGCTTTCCATACCAAGGATCCTAGATGAAGCTTTCCTTTGCGTCCTCTACTACCAACATTAGACTTCCCACTAAACAACATGGTTATCACTTTTGGTTACCTTCAGGTTGTTCTATGTAGCATGTTGGGCATGCCTTTGATGTCCTCATGAATTGAGCTCATTGTTTATCCTGGGGTATGCCCCTTGTACATTTTGTACATCCTTTTTTGGAATATATTTACCATTTTCCGAAAAAACAAACCAACTTATTTGATGAAATTGGTCCAAATCAGCCCTTACTATCACAAGATATATTAGGTTAATGAATTCTTCTCCCCTATTTGGGCCACTCTTGGAAGTCATGGATTTAGCCCAAATTTCTCGGATCAGCCCAATAAGTGCTTCTTTGAACCTTTTAACCCTTGCCCTTGTCATTGGCCCAACTGGAACATGTAATGGATCCTTTGGTGCCCCTTGTTCTGTATCAAAACTTCCCTATACTTTGGTGAAGAATGCTACAACAAGGTTATGGGAAAAAGCTGGTTTAGAGGACATGCTATCTACTGAAGCTGGGCATTTCCTATTCAAATTCAACTCTAAGGAAGAATCTGAAGCTGTTTTAGAAGGGGGCCCTTGGCATGTGGCGGGACAACCGATTATATTAAGAAAGTGGCAGGAGGGGCTGACTCTTGATAAAGAAGCACCTTCTAGTCTTCCCATCTGGGTTAATTTCTATCATATCCCTTTGGAATATTGGACCCTTGAGGGCCTCAGTCTTATTGCTAGTGCTGTTGGTAAGCCTTTACATGTCCATAAAATGACTGCATCTCATCAACGGATTTATTTTGCTAGACTTTGCATTGAAGTTGATGCGGCACATGAACTCTTGAAAGAGTTTGATATTGAAATTCTAGATCCTATCAGTGGGGAACCTATGCTTATTAGTATCAAAGTGGAATACCAATGGAGTCCTAGAAGATGTGCCAAATGTAAAAAAATTGGTCATGATTGTTCTAAGATCCTAAAGTCCCCAACTACCCAAAGATATGTTCCTATTCCTCCTTCTAAACCCCAATCCTTGCAAAATCCTGGGGAGGGTGATACAAACCCCGCCAACAATGTGACGAAACCCGTAACACGATTAATGCCTCGGACAGTTCTACTGTCAGATTCAAAAGGGAAACCGCGACCCAACACCTATAACAGATGCGAACCTTGGTATAAAGGATGAAGACGCCACAATCAAGGATGGAAAACTCGATTGATAAGTCTAGGTATGAACGCCACAGAGTAAATCTGATAAGTTCGAATAGTTCTTCAAAGAACCAAAGAGAAAACTCTCACAATATTATTAATGATCAAAACTGAATATTACAAACCCTAAACTGTTTTAAATAGCTGAGGCTTACGGGTGGGCCCTATAAGCCTACGAAATATTATGGCCCATTATAATTCACCCCAAAACTAAAATAAAAAACAAGCTAACAAATATGAAAAGTTCCTAAGTTGGCATGCAAGCCTATAATTTATTCTAGAGCTTGAATCATGGACACCCAGCCTTGTGGATCACTAGTATCCTCCTTTGGGCCACAAAGATTAGTCTCAACCTAAATTTGTTGAACCAGCCCATTGAGATTGTCCTTGAACCGTTTTGCTCGCGCCCTTGTAACTGGACCAATTGGCACGTGGTTCGGGTCCGCATTCCACCTTGTGCTAGCCGCCATGTTCTCATCAGAGGGTATTTGGATGGTCCAAGGGAAAGGTAGGAATGTTTCAATTCAAGAACCCAACACTTTTCCTACGTCTAGGGTAGAGACCTTGGATGCTATTAACACTATTACCAATACAGAGATTATGATTGAAAACCAACTTCTGTTGCCTCATGAGAATGTTCATAGAACTTTACCCACTTCTACCCAAAAGCAGTGTATTTTGGAGACCAACACCTTCTCAGCGTTGGGGGAGAATTTGGATGATTCTGAGAATCAGGTAGCAGTCCTTAACCAAAAGCAAGAACATCCAGAGAACTACTCTGAGGAAGGCAATAATAGGGATGAACACCTTGCGCAAGGTTTGACCACTCAACACTTAGACAAAAACAAAAGCAATATAGTGGAAATTGTAGAGCAAACTGGCCACTCTACTCCTTCATCTTCCAAATCAATCACGACTAAGAAGCATAATTCAGGCCCCTCGGGTCATAACAACTAGAGGAAGAATAGAAATGGGAGTTCCTTAGGTAAGTATAATCACTCCCCTCCTAATTTTTAATGATTATTAGCAGTTGGAACATAAGAGGGCTCAATCATCCCCTTAAACAGATTGAAATTGCTAAGTTTGTTGTTGATAATGACTTAGATATTTTGGGCATTATTGAGACTAAAGTCAGGATGCCTAACCAAGATAAGATACAGAAATGCATGTTACCTAGCTGGAACTTTGTTACCAATAGCCAACCGAATTTGGTTGACAGAATTTGGGTTGGTTGGAATCCCAACAAAGTTAACTTAACTATTCTTAAATGCACTTGTCAAATCATTCATGTTAAAATTGCTAAAACTGATCATTCTATTGTCCTAGAGGCTTCTTTCATCTATGGTTTTAACACTATTCAAGAAAGACGGAGCCTTTGGAGTGATTTAAAGATTATATCGGCTTCTCTTGGTTCCCTTCCTTGGATTAGCCTCGGAGATTTCAATGTTGTTTTAATCCTCGTGAAATCTTTGGGGGTAGCTCGGGGAGAGACCAAGGAGCTATCGAATTTAATGATATTGTGAACTCTACTTGCCTTGTAGATCTCTGATATACAGGTGTCTACTTCTCTTGGAGCAATCGCACAATTAGTAAAGAGCTAGACAGGGCCCTAGTTAATCAGGGATGGCTTGACTCTTTTCCTTCGTCTTATGCGGAATTCCTTCCTTATGGAGTGTCTGACCACTCTCCTATTATTGCTAAAATTGCAACTCCTTGTCGGAAAAAAGGTAAGCCGTTCAAGTTTTATAACTACTGGACCTCTTTGGACACTTTTGCTAACACTGTTGATCACTCTTGGGCCACTAATTATGAGGGTACGTTTTAATTCCAATTGTGCCATAAATTGAAGAATCTTAAAGTTGACCTTAAAAAACTTTCCAAAGAATCCTTAGGGAGAGAAAAACTTATGGTTGATACTATTAGGGAGAATCTTTTGAATTGTCAAAGAATGTTAGATGACCACCCTCAAAACACTGTTTTAAAAAATCAAGAACAAATATTTCATGAAACTCTCTGGGAAGCTATCAGGGTGGAAGAAGAAGTGTTGAGACAAAAGTCTAGGATCCAATGAATTGAATGTGGCGATAGGAATACTATCTATTTCCACAACTCCATTAAGCATAGATGCAATAGTAACAGGATTGTGTCCCTTATTCAACCTAATGGCACTCAAACTAAGAATGAGGATGAAGCTAAAAGTGAAGCTATTAGATTTTTTCAGTCTATGCTTGGTACCTCTGCTACTAATACCTATCCTGGCATTAATGCATTGAGGAACATTATCCATAAAAGAATAACCATGGAAAATTTTAATAGTATGGATATTTTACCTAGCGATGAAGAGATTAAAGATACTTTTTTAGCCTCTATAGTAACAAAGCCCCTGGTTCTGATGGTTTTAATGCTCACTTTTTCAAAGAAACTTGGTCCCGTACTGGACCTTTGGTTACTAGTGCTATTAAAGAATTTTTCATTACTAGAGAACTTTTACGAGAATCCAATGCTACCATTATTGCTCTTATACCTAAAATTCCCAACCCCTCTAAAATGGGTGATTTTAGGCCTATCTCTTGTCGTAACACGGTTTATAAGTGTATTTCTAAAATCATTTCTAAACGAATTCAATCGATATTACCGGACATTGTTGATAATGCTCAATCAGCTTTTATTAAAGGTAGGAAAATTAGTGATAATGTTCTTTTAGCCCAGGATTTAATGAGGGACTACCATAAACCCTCAGGTCAACCCAGAGTGGCAGCTAAGGTTGATCTTATGAAGGCTTATGATAGTGTTAGTTGGGAATTTTTGCTTGACCTTATTGATGTTCTTGGTTTTCCTCCTAAGATGCAAAGCTGGATTAAAGCTTGTGTTACTAGCCCTAAATACTCCCTTCACTTCAATGGTGAATCGATTGGGTATTTTGATGGTGCGAAAGGCCTGAGACAAGAAGATCCTCTGTCTCCCTATCTTTTTGTTCTTGTTATGGACACTCTTAGCCAATTGATCCAACATAATATTCAGAGATCTCCCTTTTTTAAATTTCATTGGAGATGTGAAAAGCTTAAAATTTCCATCTTTGCTTTGCGGATGACCTTTTGTTACTCTTCAATGGTGATGTGAATTCTGCCTTAGTCATGAAAGAGTCTTTAATTCAATTTTATGAGATCACAGGTTTACAAGCTAATTCTAGTAAGAGTTGTATTTTCTTTTCTGGTATTGAGGAAGATGTCTCTAATTCCATTTGCCAAACTCTTCAGTTTACGGTTGGCTCTCTTCTATTAAAATATCTTGGTGTTCCTCTTATTACATCTAGATTGAAAAAGGGAGATTGTGATGAATTGGTTAAAAAGATAAGTTCTAGAATCCTTTCTTGGACTTCTAACTCTTATCTTATGTTAGTAGATTTCAACTGATTCAATCTGTCATTACTGGCATACAAATTTATTGGGCTGGTATATTTATTCTTCCAAAAAGTGTGCTGAAACAAGTTGAGATGATTATGCGTAGATTCCTTTGGTCTGGAGGAATTGATAATCCTCATGGCTCTAAGGTGTCCTAGAAGCAAGTTTGAAAACCTAAAAAGGAAGGGGGTCTTGGCATTAAAGACCTTGTCCAACTTAATATAGCTATGAATTTAAAACATATTTGGACCCTTTTTTCATCCAATAACAATTCTCTTTGGGTTAAGTGGATCTACACTTATATGTTGAAAAGTAAAAGTTTTTGGGCTGCTAAACCTCCTTCCCAATGTTCTCAGTACTAGAAAAAGCTTCTTAAATTAAGAGATATTGTTTGGCCTATGCTACATCACAAAATTGGAAATGGTTGTGACTCCTTCCTCTGGTATGACAATTGGAATCCCTTAGGCCCTTTATTGGATAAGTATGGCCATCGTGTTACTTATGACGCTGCTTTGAGCCTTAATGCTAAAGTTTCTGATGTTATAGATGAAGAGACATGGAAGTGGCCTCTTACTAATACTATTGATCTTAAGGAAATTAGAGGCCAATTGCATTCTCTACCAACTCTGTCTGGTGCTTGTGATGTGGCTATTTGGTTACCTTCCCCCAATGGGTGATTTTCCACTGCTCATACGTGGGATCACCTAAGGGAAGTTAATCCTAAAGTTCCTTGGTATCGCCTACTTTGGTTTTCTGGTCATATTCCTAGACATAGTGTCATTTTATGGTTTGCTCTTTGTCACAGGTTATCCACCTATGATAGGATTGCTTCTTTTACTCCTGGGCCATTGGCATATGTGCTATGCCATAAAGGTATGGAATCCCATGATCATTTGTTTTTCAATTGCTCTTATTCTTCCTTTGTTTGGCAAGGGCTCATGCAGCGGATGGGAATTTCCCGAACAACTTCTTCTTAGGATAGCCTGGTGGATTGGGCAGCTAGGACGTGAAGACTCCCAATTACATTGCTCCTAAGATGTGCTTGGGTTTAGCTATTTATAGTATTTGGAAGGAAAGAAATGCTCGATCTTTCAAACTTGAAGTAGAAACCAAGGAAATGGTCCTCCAAGATATTCTCCGCCAGAATGTCATCCAAATTCAAATCAAATGGAAGAATGTCCCTCACCTTCCTCAATATATCGATAGATGGAAATGACCCTTTGTCTCTTTTGTCTAGGGCTGGAGTTTGGAATGCTTTGATTTTGTTTTGATCTTTGTTTGGTTTTCATGATTTAGTTTGATTGTGCTCTAGGTGTTGTTTGTGTTTGTTTTGTTGGACATTCGTTTTGTCCTATACTGCTTTGTTTTTGTTGCGTTTCTTCTGCTTGTTGTAAATCCTGGGGTATGCCCCTTGTACCTTTGTACAGTGTCGTTTGGCTTTCTTTTTTGTTTATATTCACCCTTTTCCAAACAAAAAAAAAAAAAAAAAAAAAGTGGAAGAATGACCCTCATCTCCCTAATTATATAGCTAGATGGACTTAGTTTGTCACTGGTTTTTGTAAGTTGTAATTTGGTTTTATTTTGAACCTTTTTCTTGTTCATCTTTGTTGGGGGGGGCCCTTGGGCTTTTTTGATTTGTTTTTAGAGGTTCCCCCTCTTCCTTTCATTCGTTCATTCTTCTTTTGCTAGGATGGGCTCTTTTCTTGGCTCTTGCCTTTTGATTGTCTCCCTTCCACTATGCATCACCTGGATGCTTTTGTTTGCACTTATTGTATATCCTGAGGTATGCCCCTTGTTTTTGTTTAGTGCCGTTTGGCTTTTCTTTTATTTATTCACCATTCACCGAAAAAAAAACTCCTCTTTGCCACTGTCCAAACCTTTCCTGTAGATAGCAGCGCAAGATATCACATGCCTTCGGCTAGATGTAATGAGATTATAGGCAGCCTTAAAGCTATGGAAGCACTATCTTTGGCTGCCATTGTCCTGTTGAGAGGACTAGTATTAGATGCACTCGGCAAGTCCCTGCCTTATGTGCAGCTAATTCTCGTGAGCTGGTTGATGAAGCCAACCCAGCACATATCTTCCCTTCTCCTCTTCCAAGCTTGGGTCCCACTACCACTGCCTTCTCTCAGCCTTGTAACGTGGGTACACCTCTCATTGCTTCGGCTCCTAAAAAGTTTAATGAACTTTTTAATGTTTCCCCCACTAATACACTTCCTAGTCTAGACAACAAGAAAGATCTCACTCATTTGGCTACTAGGTCTGATAAGTTTTTTTCGGAAAAGGGTAAATATATATATTTTAAAAAAGAATGTACAAATGTACAAGGGGGCATACCCTAGGATATAACAAGAAAGCGCAGCATGAAGACTGGTGGCAAGGAGGCCACAAAATAGAAAAGACAAGCTACAAGGGGCATACCCCAAGATAAACCAAAAAGCATAGCATGAGGACTAGAGACACACAAAGCCTCTAACTAATTAACAAGAAGACAGAAAAAACAATAAAAAATCAAACCATCAATACAAACAGTGAAATTTACAAGCAACCACCCTCTCAAGTCCAGGCTCTAGCAAAAACCTCAAGTTGGGGGTCTTGTTTCCATTTGATACTAATTTGAATGTTGATTTGAGAAACCATATTAAGGTGTGTCGTGGAAGAACCTTTAAATGTCCTCTTATTTCTTTCCCTCCATAAGCCGTAGACAGCTACACCAAGGCAAATCATAGGGATAGCCTGTTGAATTTTTTCGCCCTTCTAGTTTTGCGCCATCCATTGAACAGTTGTATTCCAATTTGTCCTATTCCAATTGAGATGACATCTTTGCCTTAAATCCTGCCAAATGGAAGAAGCATAGGCACATTCAAAAAATAAATGGTTATGAGTTTCCATATGACAGTTACAAAAAACACAAGCAAGGGGCCCCTGGGTGTAGGCATAAATCCTATCATGGGTAGCGAGTCTATTCAGTATAACAATCTAAAGGAAAAAGTTCTGTCTAGGTGTACACCCCGTGTACCAAACAATTTTATGCCAATGTGCCATAGGGGCCTCCTCTCTAAAGTGGTCCCAGATATGAGCAAAAATAAATCCTCCAGAAGGAGAAGTGGTCCATGAGATACTATCTAACATTCCAGAAGGTTTATACAGATTAGATAATAAACATCTAACTTCATTTAGGCCAATAGAGTTAGATGATGGCCAGTTCCAATCATTCTTTCTAATAATCATTGCCACTTTAGCTCGGGGATCAATGGCAGCATCATAAGCAATCCTAGGTGTATATTTCTCAAACAAAGGACCAATGGGAAGCCAATTATCAAACCAGAGCGACGTATGTTTACCATCACCAATCTTATGAATCAGGATTTTTTTTCGGAGAATGGTGAATAAATAAAAAAAGCCAAACGGCATCAAACAAAATACAAGGGACATACCCCAGGAAATACAATAAGCACACAGAAAAAGCATCCAGATGATGTAATAGAGGATGAGAGCTATCCAAAGGCCAGAGGTCCAGAAAAAGTCCCATCATAGCAAAAATCACTAAACTAAAGAACGGAGGAGGGGAGATCCTAAATTAGGTCAACAAAGCCTGAGGTCCCCCATATAATGAAACTAGAAATGAAAGTAACAAAACATTACAATACAAAATTAAATCAACTCCATCAACTCCAACTCCATCAACTCCATCTAGTTAAGTAGTTAGGGAGATGAGGATCATTATTCCACTTGATTTGGATTTGGATAGTGATTTGGAGGTGGATTTCTTGAAGAACCCTTTCCTTTGTTTTGACTTCAGATTTGAATGTTCGGGATTGGTCTCACAAAATCCCTTAGCTTTAATAACTTTCTCCAATACCAGGAGCATTGGCTTGGGGCTTTGATTTCCCAAAAGCTTTTACATTTAATCATATACATGTGCACCCATTCTTCCACAATGACTTATTTTTAGGGTCAAGAATATTACCAATGTGCTTTAAGTTCAGGAGAGTATTAGTGAGGAAAATATTTTTAAACCCCAAACCACCTTCCTTTTTGGGTTTGCAAACCTTAGCCCAAGCTATTTTCGCCCCATGTCTCTTCTCAATGGTCCCAGACCAAAGAAATCTTCGTAGAGCTTGGTCCACCTACTTTAGAACCCCTTTGGGTAGGATGAACATCCCTGACCAAATATTGCTGGATACCAGATAACACGGATTGTATAAGCTGAGCCCTTCCTGCAAAGGATAAGAATTTAGATTTCCAAGAGGTAATTCTAGAGCATATTTTGTTGACCAACTCATTGCAATGGCATTTTTTCAATTTGGTTGTAATCAGAGGGACCCCAAGATATCTCATAGGAAGGGATCTGATGGTAAATTGGAGTTCCCTCAAAATATCAGTAACCAACTGGTCATCAATCCCAGAAAAGAAAACACAACTTTTAGCATTGTTGGCTTGAAGACCTGAAAAATCATAGAATTGATTAAGAGTTTTCTGAACCAATTTAGCAGATTCAATATCACCATTCAAGAAAATAATCAGATCGTCATCAAAGCACAAGTGTGAAATTTTAATTCTCTCACATTTCCAATGATAGGTGAATTGACTGTTCTGAATATTGTGGTGGAGAAGTTGGCTAAGAGCCTCCATAATAAGAACAAATAGATAAGGGGAAATAGGGTCACCTTGTCTCAACCCTCTCGCACTATCAAAATAACCCACAGACTCCCCATTGAAGTTAATGGAATATCGAGGGGAAGTAACACAAGCAAAGATCCATTTTTTTAGATTAGGAGGAACACCAATGGTATCAAGAAGATCAAACAAAAAGTTCCAACTAACACTATTATATGCTTTCATTGGATCAACTTTGGCAGCAATTCTAGGTTTGCCCCCAACTCTGTGATAGTCTCTAAAAAGATCTTGGGCAAGTAAGATCAGAGCTATAATAGTAGTGTTGGACTCTCTAAGCATTTCTCTCGAAATAAAAAATTCTTGAATAGCTTTCATAACATTAGCTCCAACAGTTGACCAAGACTATTTAAAGAAAAAGGCATTAAAACCATCAAGACCAGGAGCTTTGTTGTCATGCAAACTAAACATTGTATTATTAATCTCATCAGAGTTAGGAATTCTATCAAGATCTTCCAAAAGATTTTCTGGAATTCTTTTATAGATGATCTCTCTTAGGGCATCAATCCCAGGATACCGGCTATTTGCAGGAGTGCCAAGTAATTCTTTAAAGTGCCTAACTGCTTCTAATTTAGCTTCCTCAATATTGCGAGTAAAGGAGCCATCAGGCTTTTCAAGTTTGAAAACCTTTTAAAATTTCTCCTACTTTTAATATGTTGGAAAAAGTATCTAGAGTTTTTGTCTCTAGCTTTTGACCATTGCACTCTAGATTTCTGCAAAAGGGTTTTTTTTTTTTTTTTTTTGGAAAGTAAGTATGTATAGAAAACAAGGAAAACAAAAATACAAGGGGCATACCCCAGGAAGTTAACAAAGTAAGTATGTATAGCAAAAGGGTTTCTTCCTCAATCCAAATAGATTTTAAAAAATCAGCCCAACATTATTTTTGTTTGGAAATGAGGGATGGGCAAGTGGGCTTCTTAAGCAGTTCAGATTGAACTACTTTAAGATCAGCCCTGGCTTTATCAGCCAACAATTTCTCTTTCCCAATAAAACTCTTACTAAGGTTTTTCAAAGCTCTTTCTTTTTGGTTTAATTATCCAGTTTTTTGAAGAAAAAAAAAGGTTTTTCAAAGCTTGCTTAACCATTCTAAGTTTGTGACACACTTGATACTGAGCTGTGTCATTCACAGAAGTATCCCATGCATTGGTAACAGTAGAAGGGTAAGGATCAAGTTTAGTCCAGAAATTAAAAAAATTAAAAGACCTTCCCTTCCTCCTAACTATATTATCAAGATATAGAACAAGGGGGGAATGGTCAGAAACACTAGGTTCTTGGAAGTGGCCATAAGAGTCGGGGAAATTGTCCAACCAGGTCTGATTCACCAGAGCTCTATCCAATTTCCTTTGTGTATAATCAGGTCTCCCATATCTTTTGTTACTCTAGGTAAAGAATTCACCCAAATACCTTAAATCGATCAAACAAACAGCATTTATCATATTATTTAAATCATTTATATCAGAGTTAATTCCAAAATTGGGCTCAGATACCTCATTGGTGTTTAACACCACATTAAAATCACCAAGTATAACATGATTAATAATAGGATTAAAATAGGATATAAGTTCAGCCCATAAGGATTTTCTTTCTTGGCCTGTATTAAAACCATAGACAAAAGAAGCCTCAAACTGAGAATTGTGGTCATCATTCTCAATGAGAACATGAATAAGTTGGGGAGAAGTGCGCAGGACAGACAGGTTGATCTTGTTAGGGTTCCATCCCACC
Organism: Hydrangea macrophylla; assembly: GCA_033977485.1. NCBI lineage: Eukaryota > Viridiplantae > Streptophyta > Magnoliopsida > Cornales > Hydrangeaceae > Hydrangea > Hydrangea macrophylla. The sequence continues at coordinate 25,968,083 of CM066988.1, read as the reverse complement.
CAAATCCTCCCAGTTGATTCTGAATTACTATTTGAGACATAGTTCCAATATTTAAAAAAAATTTGTTTGATTTTATCCTCATTTGTGAATTTGACTTTAGTTTCAACAAGGCCAAGCACATCAATACTATTTGCAAGAATAAATTTAACCACCTCGGATTGTTTATAGGGTTGGTTGAGACCCCTAATGTTCCAACAGCTTATAATCATTAAAAATGATGATGAGAATGTTTTCTCCTACCTGAGGAACCAGAGTGCTTATTCCTCTTATTGTGGGATTTACCTGAGCTTTGAGGATGGGGATTAGGAGTTGAGAAAGTTGAACTACTTTTCCCATTGATGTGCTGTTCCTCATCATTTGTTTGTGAGTCCTGGCTATCATGTCCATCAGGTATGCTTGGACCATGGGCATTTGGTGCTTGTCCTGTTGGGAAATTGGTCACAGTAGTAATAGGTTCCAAAATGTTAAGAGGAGGACCTGTGGAATTTGACTTAGAACTCTTGGGACTAGAAAGAAGAGGTTCAGTAATCCTAGTAGCTGAAGATTTCTGAGCACTAGGACATGTAATATCTGCATCTGTACTGCACACAAGTGGTTCCTGCATGATCAAGTTAGTAATAGTTTCAACTGGAGTCTCCGCATCAGCAGGTCCGTCCAAGGCGGCAAACAAATTTGTATGAGTAACTGCTGTTTCTTTCTCCTCAGTTTCAGAACTTGAGGAGGCATGAGTATAACAATCTTCAGGATTATGAGTGATTGAGCATGTTTCAGCAGCATGAATTGTTTTTCCCTTACCTTTAACTTTCCAATCAGTATCCTTATCAGAAGGTTGGAGAAGATTAGCCTTTGAGCTTTGAACTTTATGTTTAGAGCAGTCATGCCCAAACCTCTTGCACTTAGCACATCGAATAGGAGTCCACTGGTATTCAACTTTGAGGAAAATTTGTTCCTTGTCGCCACTTATTGGGTCAGCATACTCCACAATAATTTCCTTTAGTAGCTCATCCCTAGCATTTAATTCAATACATATATGTGCATAAGAAATCCTATTGCATCTAGCTGTTTCTCTAGCAACATGCAACGGCCTCCCTATAGCACTTGCAATATGACTAAGCCCAAGTGGATTCCAATATTCAAGTGGGATGTTATAGATGTGTACCCACATTGGGATAGTAGAAATGGATTCCCTAGAAAGAGTAAGGCCAGCATGCCAATTAGGCAGCATAATTGGCTGGCCAGCTACCTGCTAGGGACCTCCTTCAAGGATAGATAAGCATTCATCCTCACTGTTGAACTTAAAGAAAAAAAATCCTGAATCTGTGGCAATCATATCATTGAGCACCATTTTGCTCCAGAGCCTAGAAGTAGCATTCTTGACCAGTGTATAAGGAAGCTTATTTCTAATAAAATATCCCACAAGGGTCTTCTTCCAGTTTTGGCTGCCTTCCTCAATAATTTCTTGGGGCATATGAACAACCTTACGATCCTCTTCAACTTTAGGCTTAAAATAAGTGAGGTTAAAACCAGAAGAAGTCTTTTTAGTAACCAGGGAAACCCATGATTGTTTACCAAATAAAACTGCTAAATGTTTTGTAGCTTGTAGAGATGAACCCATAGGCACATTGCTCAAGGGATAGTTACCGCCAGCTGGTTTAGATAGCTCATTAACCAAACTGGATGTAGGTTCAATTACCTTAGAGGAAACTAAGGAAGCCCACGACTTGGGTTTAGTCGAGCCGTTAACAGAATCTGTTGGAGTCGGGATTGAAGATGGAGTCAAGCCACCAATGGGCCCCACAACATTAAAATAATTCTCAAAACCTGAATGATTAAGGTTAGCGCGTGAAAGGGTAGACTCCACACATTGCTTGGAAAGAGCTGCATTAGCCAGCTCATTGCCGAGAAATCCAGGGTGGTTGGTAGCACCCATGTGCGCAACATTTGCACCAAGAGAAGTATAAGTAATATTATAATCAAGGGCTCTCTTTCCATTGTCCACATACCCAGCGTGTACATTGGCCTTGAGTGAATGATCCGTCAAGGCGCCGGAATTTACGGAAAGGCCCATGTGCCTGTCAGCTGCGTATAAAGGAGTAGCAGGGATGACCTTTTGACCATTGGGCCTCGCATGTGCCACAAGCACCTCGGGAGAAGGGTTGGGCACATTTTTGTGGATCACGAGTAAATGACTAATATTTTGATTTCTAAATGAACTATCCTTCTTTGAGGGAGCTTGCGCAATTGTTGAATTTACAGTGACTGGGAGAGGGGCACCAGGGCAAATGTCAAAAGGCTCAAGTTGGGTGTCCCTCCAATTTGTACCTCCTCTAGAGTTCTCCTTACCTCTCCTAAAATTATAAGACCGAAAAGGGGTCCTACCAGCAAGATAAGAACCCCTATAGGAAGGACCATGAGTAGAAGGAGACACAAAATGTTCATTCTGATTTTCACTCATCTCAACCAGTAGGTGCCAAAGCTGAGTGTTTTCGTCCACCAATTTTGAATTAATTCTTAAAGAGGCTTTATAACCCACCTTGAGAGGGTGATCCAAAGGCAGATCTTCCTCTTCTTCTTCAATATCTGAGCAAAGTTCATTATAAACATTAAACGTACCAAATGTTCCCTCAGCAACAACAATAGATTCAACCCCCTTCAAAGCACTATCAGTAGCAATGAAGGTGTTTGAATCCGGATTAGCAGTAGATAGCTCCATAAGTAGCTTTGTACTCGGTTGTGAGATCAAGTCCTCTTTGAGACTGGATGTAGATGAGGTAGCAAGTTCAAATGTAGTGACATTCAAGTTTGAAATAGCATTCAAAACCTTAGGATCTTCAATACACAGAGGTAGTTAAGCATTAACTTCAGAAGATGGAACCAAACCCTCTGTGACATTGGATGTAAATAGCAGGAGGGTCTTGAGCTATAGTCTTCATGGTTAAAGCATCAAAACCAGATTTAGAATCTTCACCACAAGTAGGCTCCAGATAATAACATCAAAAGTTGGAAGAGAACTTGCATTTAAGGCAAAGGAAGAAGATGGATTAGCAGTATTAAGAATTTGAATGGCCTTGTGCCTTTCCATAGAAATGAAAATTTTCAGATTTCTAGAGAGGATGACATTCTCTCTCTACCTTTTAAGAGATTATCATAAAAGTTTCAGGGATTCTTTTTTTCTCTGATAAGGTTGATAATGATTTGACAAGTAACGAAGGTATTTTCACTCCTGTCGAATTCCCCATTGATTTTGTGGATCATGGGCCACACAATGACCATCTTACCCTTAAGCTTCCAAATGAATTGACCATTGATGGAATTAAGGAATGGGATACCACCATTGTAGGTCAATTTGTTGGTAAATCCATGTTTTTTTCCTTTGTTGCTTCTACCACAAAACGAATGTGGGAAAGATCTGGTTTGGTCTACATCCGTGCCATAAATTCTAGGTTATTTTTCTTTTATGTTTTCATCTGTGGAGGGGAGGGATGAGATTCTTGAAGGTGGCCCTTGATCAATTGTTGGACAACCTTTTCTCTTAAAACCTTGGTCTCCCAACCTCTTTGCAGAAAAAGAGAAGTTTTAATCCATCCCTCTTTGGGTGTACTTCTATGGGATGTCATTGGAGTATTGGAACCCTAGAGGAATTAACTTTTTTTTTTGGAAAAAGGTTAATTTAAATGAAAAAGCCAAACGACACTGTACAAAGCACAAGGGGCATACCCCAGGAAAACAAAATCACAAAAATTGCATCCAGACAATGCAATAAAGGATGGGGAAACAAGAAAAATGGCTAGCGTGAGAAGCTCCCACCTCTCTCTAGAATTTGGCTAACTTTGTTGTCTTCATCCTCTTTTCTCTCTCCTCTCTCTCCTCTCTCTCTCTGTCTCTCTCTCTCTCTCTCTCTCTGTGTGTTTCTATCTCTATCTTTCTCTTCTCTTGTGTTTGAATGGGGTCTAATAAGAAGAAACGTAATCAAGGAGATGGTAATAGTACTATTAGTAAATCAAAGATTGCTGATTAAGGATAAGCAGGTTGTTCCTTTTAGCTCTGGAAGTTCAAATTTGGGTGCTCATTCTGTCATTCATTTTGATTTGGCTAGTAAATATATTTTCAAAGGTGGTGGTTCTGTTCAACTCAGAGTGGGTCTACAACAGGTGAATCTCAATTTGGTGGTATTGTACATGCGCTTAATGTTGCTAAAACAAACTCTTCTGATGATACCAAAGATCCTGTGGACTCTAAGATCTCTATCAATGGGAGATTTTGGGATGTTGATGAAGAAAGGGATGAGGTTGTTATAGTTACCCCAAAATTTGGCTCACCAGGTATTAATGTGACTACTCCTTTCAAGAATCAATATGAGAATGAGGTTTTGTTACTGAGCAAGAAGATAAGGGTTTTATAATTTCAAATCCCTCAAAATCTATTGTGTATGGAATCGGGGACTTAGGCATCTATAATCTGTCCAAAGGTTCTAACTATGAGATTTCTGAGGATGACCTGGAATTACCAGAGGAATGGGAAGAGATTTCTACAAGTCAAGATGAACAAGAGGAAAGTGGAACAAGGAAAGCATCTCAGTTTTCACACTTCAAGATTCCAATGAGATTCTTAAAAGGAAATCAAAGGCCCCTGCCATTGATGATCTATTTTTTTTTCTCGGAAAAATGGTAAAATAAAATCCAAAAAAGAGGATGTACAGAAGTACAAGGGGCATACCCCAGGATATACAATAAGGACAGAGATCATAACAAAACCATGTAGCACAGAGAGCTACTCAAAACAAAAACATGACATCCCAGACAAAGAAACCTGGCTAGTCAGGTCAACAAAATGGAATTAGCTCCAGTTACTAATGATAAAATCAAAATTACTATGGTACTTCCATTTGATCTTAATAGCTGGAGCCCAGAACCTAATTCGGCAACTTCAAATGGAGCTATCAGAAATGAAAGTTCTTAAACAGTCCCTGTTCATATCTCATATGAATAGAGTGATGAGAATCAACATGGGACACTACAAGATCCATTGCATGTTCTAAGTGGGCCGATTACTAGAGCAAGGTCCAAGAAAATCAAGGAGGCCTTTAGTGGGCTGATACAAGATATTTGGGCTGATTTTAAGAGTCATAAGTATGGCCCAAACAGAAATGAAGGCTTAATTTAATTCATGCATGTAAAGATGTGGGCTGAATATAACTTCTAAGATATAGCTATTTATGTTTTATAGATAGCAGTTGAGAGTTGGTTCATGTTTTTAAGTGCATTTAATGAGTTAAAGTAGTTTTTTGTATTAGCCTTTGCTAAAAAAACGTGAATGCTTTATTTCCTATGGTTGGAGGGTTGTTCCAAACCTATATATAACTTTGTTTATCTATTATAATGGACAGATTTGATAAATTGATAAAAAGTGAGTTTTTACTCCTTCTTCTTGGTTCTTCATTGAACTTCCAAAACTTATCAAGGTTTTCACCTTGTGGTGTTCAAAACTAAGAATACCTGTGGTTTGCGTCTCTTTATAGACGTTGGGTCTCAGGTTCACTAATTGGAATACCTGTGGTTTGCGTCTCTTTATAGGCGTTGGGTC
>CM066988.1:25830000-25955000 GCA_033977485.1 Hydrangea macrophylla | reverse complement strand
AATACGAGCATTTCATTCCCTCCAAATGGCATAGACCATGGTTCCCAAGCACATCCGAGTCATAATATGTTGAGGTTATTTAGACTTCCATTTGTTAGCAGCCCAAGATATGATGGAATTCCAATCAAGAGGGCATCCACTCATATTGAATTTACATATGATAACCTGCCAAACATGAGAAGAGAAAGAGCAAGTAAAAAATAGGTGATCATGGGATTTAATATCTTTGTTGCATAACACACAAGGTAGAGGACCCGGTCTGATTCTGAAGATCACAAGCACGATGGGGATGTTCACTATTCTCAAACTGATGGAGATGTGAATAGTTCTCCTTTTGATCCAAAAAGTATGTTAGATGCTCCAAACAAAGTGCTTTCAGCTTGTAGAGGACCGACGGATGATAACTGTTTACGATGTGGTCCAATGGCTACCATCACAAGAAGATCAAGGAAGCAATGCAAGGATTGGTACAATCTAGAGAGAGAAGCTCCTCCCTCTCTCTAGATTTCTAAATGCTTTCCTTGTCTGTTCTTTCATTCAATTTTCCATGGATAAATTCAAAGCTGTGAGAGTGATTAATGCTAGTTATGTAAGTAAGATCATTCAAAATGCTCCCATTATTTCTACATCTACTGCCACTAATGAGCTTCCTTCCATAAAGTATGGAAATCCAAGTAATGTGGATCCTATTTTGCTACCTACTGTTGTTGAACATCCTCCTTCAGTAAATCTTGATTCAGTTTCGAAGGATGCTACTCCTGATTCTGTCTCCTTCAATGCCACTGCCAGTCCTTTAAAGGAGGGTGAATCCGTTGTTGCACCTGTTTTAGGTAATGTTAAGGTGAATGTTTGCCTAGAATCCTCTCCATAAATGAAAAGTGATGAAGAAGATCTGAAGTTTGATCATCCCCTAAAGGTGGGGTATGAAGCATCTCAAAGACTAAACTCCAAACTTGTAGATGAAAATACTCATCTTAGAAGTTTAATTGCTGAAATGCAAGATAACAAGTCCAAGGGGCTTGTGTCTCCTCCCATTGTTGTTCAACCTCGGGGAGGGTCTTCCTTTGCTGGGAGAACCCCTTATTGGTCCAATGGGAGAAGGGAAGGTACATGGAATAGAGGAGGGAGAAACTGGAGAGATACCCAGTTTGAGCCATTTGATATTTGCTTTGGAGCCCCACTTCCAAGCTCTAATAAATCTGAACTGGAGGAGTTTTGTGCAGAAGGGCTTTCAAAATCTCAAGATGGGCAGGTTTACTTAAGTGGGCAAGCTGATGAAGAACACCTTTTTGATCCACAATGTTCTACAGATCTTAGTCCCAAGGAGTTTGTCCGAATAGGGGCCCACAGCTGTACTACTATGGGACATAACAGTCATATTTCTTCTACTAATGCTGTCCAAGAACCGAGGGTAGGTGGGGACACGCAAGCTGCCTGTTTGCCTCCTACATGCAATGGTGTTGGCGCAACTATTCTGGATGGCACCAAAGTGGCTGATAACTCAAATGTTCGTGGGCAGAAAGGTCTTTCCATAGGTGAGCTACTTTTTTTTTTTTTTCGGAAAACTGGTTAATTAATCCAAAAAGAGAGTACAAAATTACAAGGGGCATACCCCAGGATTTACAATAAGCACAGAGAAAATGGAGGCAAAGTACCTACCAACAAGAACAAGGGGATGACAGAGTATTTCTATGGTTGCCCTAAAAACAGATCAATCCCAAGAGACAAAGCAGCACAAGTACTCCAAAAGGAGTCAAAAGCAAAAATGGTCAAACATCAAACGTCCCCAAAACAATGGTTCTCAACCAAATGATACTAGACGAAAAGGGTACCAGAAGTAATCACTCCCACATGGACAAGTAGTCATAGACTTTAGGGTCCTTAAACCACCTTATCTGAACTTGGTCCCGAATGCTACAAGTAATTTCCTTGATGATCTTGTCTCGAGGTTTACACTTATGCTGAAATATGCGAGCATTCCTTTCTCTCCATATGGTGTAGACCATAGTACCAAGACACATACGCGGTATGATATGAAGGGGCTTTTTAGTTTTCCACTTGTTAGCTACCCAATTGATGATGGAACTCCAATCAAGGGGGCATCCAGTCAAATTGAATTTGCTCATGATCACCTGCCATATAAGAGAGGAAAAGTCACAAGTAAAGAAAAGGTGGTCATGGGAGTCTATATTCCGATTGCATAAAACACAAGCCAGGGGGCCTTGAGTGAAAGTCCATATCCTATCCTGGGTAGAAAGTTTCTGATGGAGGGCAGCCCAAACAATGAAATTGTGTCTAGGAGTGCTACCAGGAAACCACACCAGGTGAGCCCAGGGAACTCTGGGGCAATCCTCTCGTAAAAATTTCCAAGTATGAGAAAAGTCATAGGACCCATTTAAAGAAGGTTTCCAAATAACCACATCATTAAAATTTGAAGGTTTTGGAGAAAGTAAAGTAGCATTTTTTATTTGTATCAATTCCCAGGATGAGGTAATGGGCCAATTCCACTCATTCCCCTTAATAACAGCTTGGACTTTAGAGTTAGTAGATATAGCAGAATCATAAATGACCCTTTGTCCATATTTAGCATAAAGGGAACCACAAGGTAACCAAGGGTCATGCCAGAGAAAAGTACTAGATCCATTGCCAATCTTGTATTGAACCAAAGATATAGCATTGGGTCTAAGTTTTAGGAGTTTCCTCCAATACCAAGAACACTTAGAGGGAATTTTGACATACCAGAAACTTTGGTCCTTTAACATGTAAGTATGAATCCATCTCTTCCAATTAGAAGTATTTGAATTAGACAGAAGGTTCCAAATATGTTTGAGATTAAGAATAACATTCATTTGCACTAAAGGCTTGATGCCCAAACCACCCTCCTTCTTAGGAAGACAGACTATGTCCCAAGACACTTTAGAGCCATGAGAATTTTCTATACCACCAGACCATAAAAATCTTCTCAAAATTTTTTCCACTTCTTTAAGAATTCCTTTAGGGAGAATGAGCATGCTAGCCCAATAGTTGTGAATACCCATAATGACTGAATTTATCAATTGTATCCTACCCGCATAGGATAAAAATTTAGAGTTCCATGATTGTATTCGTGTGGTGATTTTCTTAATGTGCTCTTGACAATCAATTCTTTTAAGTCTGGTGGTAATAAGAGGGACACCCAAGTATTTAAGTGGTAGACATCCCATAGAAAATTGGAACATGTCTCTAATAGCCTCAGCCACATGTGGCTCAATTCCAGCAACAAATAGACAACTTTTAGAAGTATTACCTTTCAGTCCTGTGAATGCAGAAAATTGTTCTACCGTTGTCTTAATAAGCTTGGCCGAGTTGATATCACCATTAAACAAAAGCATCAGGTCATCCGCAAAACATAAGTGAGAAATATTAAGTTTGTCACATCTCCAATGGTACTTAAAACTCTTATCCTTAGGAATATTATAAGAAAGTAATTGACTAAGAGTTTCCATTATGAGGACAAAAAGATAAGGGGACATGGGGTCACCTTGTCTCAGACCTCTGGCCCCCTCAAAATACCCCACAGATTCGCCATTAAAGTTAATGGAGTATTTTGGGGAGGTCACACAAGCTTTGATCCATAGGAGCATTTTGGGAGGAAATCCCAATATCTCAAGGAGATCAAACAAGAAGACCCAGCTGACACTATCGTAGGCTTTCATTAAGTCAACTTTCACCGTGGCCCTGGGAGGACCATTAGAAGAATGATAATCTTTCATCAGGTCCTGGGCAAGCAGAATATTATCACTAATCTTCCTCCCTTTAACAAAGGCAGATTGCGATTGGTCAACGAGACTAGGGAGAACATTTTGGATCCTACGGGCAATTATTTTAGAGATGCACTTGTAAATGGTATTGCAACAAGAGATAGGTCTAAATTCCCCCATAGAAGAGGGATTCGGCACTTTGGGGATCAAGGCTAAAAGGGTAGCATTAGACTCCACAAGTATCTTGCCAGAGGTAAAAAATTCTCTAACAGCTGCAATAACAGAAGGTCCCGTAATATTCCAAGTTTCTTTGAAGAAAAAAGCATTATACCCATCAGGCCCAGGAGCTTTATTGCTATGGAGACTAAAAAAGGTACTTTTAATTTCTTCATCTGTGGGAATAGTGTCCATTGTATTACTTTGTTCAAGGGATAAAGTTTTTGAGAAAACTTTCCTAAGCTCCTCAATGCCAGGGTAGTTATGGTTAGCAGAAGTCCCAAGCATAGCTTGGAAGTATCTAATAGCCTCCAATTTTGCCTCGTCTTCGTCTTTGGTGGTGGTATTATCGGGTTTAATAAGAGAGAGGATCCTTTTCTTATTCCTCCGAATTTTAATCGAGTTATGGAAAAATCTAGAGTTTTTATCTCCACATTCTAACCATTGAATCCTGGATTTTTGTCTTAAGATTTCCTCTTCTATTCTCGCAGCTTCGAAAAATTTCTTCCTAGCCTCTTTTTCTTCGAGGATAAGGTCATTATCCAAGGGATTAGCCTCCAAATTTATTTGACTTTTAAAAAGTTCCTCCCTAGCATTGTCCAATCTAATTTGCTCTCTACCAATTATATCTTTAGACAGCACTTTAAGATCCTTTTTTAAGTACCTTAGCTTATGACAGAGTTGGAACTGGGCAGTTCATTCTATTCTTTGCTCCCAAGAGTTCTGGACAATTAGGGAGAAATTATCTAGAGAGGTCAGAAAATTATAGAACTTAAAGGGTCTTCCTTTTCGCTTCCTAGCATTATCAATGTTTACAATGATAGGGGAGTGATCAGACATACCTGCCGGCTTGAAATCAGCAAGGGAGACAGGGAAGTGATCCAGCCACTCCTGATTAATAACTGCCCTGTCCAGCTTTCTCTGAGTGAAGTCAGGTTTACCAAATCTTCTATTACACCAAGAGAAAAACACTCCAATATATCTAAGATCCACAAGACAAGCATCATTAATACACTTAGAAAAATCTTCTCTCTCTGCTTCGCATCCCTTATCAGTTCCTTGGACTTCATTGGGACTAATCGTAGCATTGAAGTCTCCCAATGTAATCCAAGGATTAGGACCCATAGAATTTGCAATAGTTCTAATGGAGTTCCATAGACTAATTCTTTGGATCCCAGTGTTATAAGCATAGACAAAAGAGGCCTCAAAAGAGATTTTGTTATCATCACTAGTGATCCTGGTATGGACAATTTGAGGGTTAGATATCAATATCTCCACTTTAACAATATCAGGATTCCAAGCAATCCATATTCTACCATGAATATCGGATTGGGTGTTGGTAACAAATCTCAAATGAGGCATGATAGTCTTTTGAATGATCACCTCATTAATTTGTTTAACTTTAGTTTCGGTTATTCCCATAACAGAAATATCATTATCATATATGAATTTGGTCAATTCCTTTTGTTTATAGGACTGGTTGAGCCCCCTTATATTCCAATTACAAATAATCATTAAAGACACATATGGGAATTTTCCTTCATACCTGAGGGAACTCCCTTCCTCTGATTAGTACTTTTACCTGGAGATAGCATGTGGCTTGGGCTTAGGGTGGGATTTACCGGTATGCCTTTTGATACGAACCCCGCCAATAATGTGACGAAACCCGTAACACGATTAATGTCTCGGACCGTTCTACTGTCAGATTCAATGGAAACCGCGATCCAACACCTATAACAGATGCGAACCTTGGTATAAAGGATGAAGACGCCACAATCAAGGATGGAAAACTCGATTGATAAGTCCAAGTATGAACGCCACAGAGTAAATCTGATAAGTTCGAATAGTTCTTCAAAGAACCAAAGAGAAAACTCTCACAATATTATTAATGATCAAAAACTGAATATTACAAACCCTAAAACTCTTTAAATAGCTGAGGCTTAAAGTTGGGCCCTTTTAAGCCTACGAAATATTATGGTCCAATGTAATTCACCCCAAAACTAAAATAAAAGGAAACTAATGAATATAAAAAGTCCCTAAGTTGGAATGCAAGCCTATAATTTATTCTAGAGCTTGAATCATGGACACCCAGCCTTGTGGATCACTAGTATCCTCCTTTGGGCCACTCAGATTAGTCTCAACCCAAATTTGTTGAACCAGCCCATTGAGATTGTCCTTGAACCGCTTTGCTCGCGCCCTTGTAACCGGACCAATTGGCACGTGGTTCGGGTCCGCATTCCACCTTGTGCTAGCCGCCATGTTCTCATCATTCCCCTCCTCTTGAAAAGGATTTGTCCTCAAATCATCACCTACATCAAAAGGAGATAAATCAGCAACATTAAAAGTAGTACTAACATTATACTCACCAGGCAACTCTAGCTTGTAGGCATTGTCATTGATGCGCTCAAGAACTTGAAAAGGACCATCGCCTCGGGGAAGCAATTTAGAACGCCTTTGTGCTGGAAATCTTTCTTTTCGCATGTGTACCCAAACCCAATCTCCGGGTTCAAAGATGATATTGCGTCGCCCTTTGTTAGCTTGCGTTGCATATTGCTCCGTTCTTCGCTCAATATTGAGCCTTGCTTTCTCATGAATCTGCTTAACAAAATCTGCTTTCTTTTTTCCATCTAAATTAACACGCTCAGTCACAGGTAAAGGAGATAAATCCAAAGGAGTTAAAGGATTAAAACCATACACAATTTCAAAGGGTGAAAATTTAGTAGCAGAATGGATAGTACGATTATAAGCAAACTCAACATGTGGTAAACATTCTTCCCATCTTTTGATGTTCTTTTTAATAATAGCCCTTAACAAAGTAGATAAAGTCCTATTTACTACTTCAGTTTGACCATCAGTTTGTGGATGACAAGTAGTAGAAAATAATAACTTAGTCCCCAACTTACACCACAAGGTCTTCCAAAAGTAACTCAAGAATTTAGCATCTCTATCCGAAACAATGGTTCTAGGCATATCATGTAATCTCACAATCTCCTTAAAGAACAAATTAGCAACATGTGAAGCATCATCAGTTTTGTGACATGGAATAAAATGTGCCATCTTGGAAAACCTATCCACAACCACAAAAATTGAGTCTCGACCGTGTTTAGTCCTAGGTAAACCTAACACAAAATCCATTGAAATATCAATCCATGGTTCACTAGGAATTGGAAGAGGTGTGTATAAGCCATGGGGTTGTACTCTAGATTTCGCTCGCCTACATGTGACACATCTACCACAAATTCTCTCAACATCTTGTTTCATGCGTGGCCAATAGAAGTGTTCTTGTAAAACGGCTAATGTTTTTACTACCCCAAAATGTCCCATTAACCCTCCCCCATGTGACTCTCGCACAAGCAACTCTCTCACTGAACAAGTTGGAATGCACAATTTATTTTCTCGAAATAAAAACCCCTCATGCCTATAGAATTTATTATGGGCTGTTTTTTCACAAGATTCAAATTCTTCACTAAAATCAAGATCTAAAGGATACAATTCCTTAATATGCTCAAAACCAAGAATCTTAGCATCAAGAGTAGAGATTAGAATGTACCTTCGAGAAAGTGCATCGGCAACGATGTTCTCCTTACCTTGTTTGTATCGAATGACGTATGGAAACGTCTCAATGAATTCAACCCATCGTGCATGCCTCTTGTTCAGCTTGTGTTGGACTTTAAGGTGCTTTAAAGACTCATGATCGGTGTGCATCACGAACTCTTTAGGCCACAAGTAATGCTGCCATGTCTCCAAAGCTCGAACCAATGCATACATCTCTTTGTCATACGTGGGATAGTTTAAGGCAGCCCCACTTAACTTCTCACTAACGTATGCAATCGGTCTTCCTTCTTACATAAGCACGGCGCCAATACCTAAACCTGAAGCATCACATTCAATTTCAAAAGTTTTTGTAAAGTTAGGTAAAGCAAGTAAAGGTGCATGAGTTAACTTCTCCTTGAGTAATTGAAATGCCTTCTCTTGCTCTTCCCCCCATTTGAACCCAACATTTTTCTTGATGACTTCGGTTATCGGTGCAGCTATATTACTGAAGTCTTTCACGAACCTCCTGTAAAAACTAGCAAGTCCATGAAAACTTCGCACATTACTTACACTAGATGGGCTTGGCCATTCTTGGATAGCACGAATCTTTTCTTCATCAACCTGTATTCCTTGTGCACACACAACAAAACCAAGAAACACAAGCTTATCGGTGCAAAAAGTGCACTTCTTTAGGTTAGCAAACAACTTTTCATTTCTAAGCACATCTAACACAAGTTTTAAATGCTTCAAATGCTCTTCCAAGTTTTTGCTATAAATCAGGATATCATCAAAATAAACAACTACAAATTTTCCAATGAAAGCACGCAAAACATGGTTCATCAATCTCATAAAAGTACTAGGAGCATTAGTTAATCCAAAAGGCATAACTAACCATTCATACAAACCATATTTTGTTTTAAATGCAGTTTTCCATTCATCACCTTCTTTCATTCTAATTTGATGATACCCACTTTTCAAATCAATCTTAGAAAATATACAAGAACCATGCAACTCATCTAACATATCATCTAAGCGAGGAATAGGGTGTCGATACTTTACCGTTATGTTGTTGACGGCTCGGCAATCAACGCACATTCTCCACGTCCCATCCTTCTTAGGAACCAAAATCACCGGAACGGCGCATGGACTCATACTTTCTCTTACGTACCCCTTTTCCATCAACTCACTAACCTGCTTTTGTAGCTCCTTTGTCTCCTCAGGATTGCTTCTATAGGCTGGTCGGTTTGGAATGGTAGCACCGGGCACGAAATCAATTTGATGTTCAATCCCTCGAATAGGGGGTAAACCATGTGGAACCTCCTCGGGAAAGATATCACCAAACTCCTGCAAAAGAGAAACAACAGAACTAGGCAAAGATGAGTCAATTTGGTTAGTGTTTAAAAATGCCTCTTTGTACAAAAGTACAATCATAGGCTGATTTGAAAACAACGCTCGTTTGATCTCACTCGCTTTTGCATAAAAATTCTTTTTTTGGTTTCCCTCTAATTTTCCCTCAATGGCTGCATTTTTCTTTTCTTTTTCTCTCTCATTTTTCTCACTCTTTCTCTTTTGTTCACTCTCTTTCTTTTGATCACTCTCCCTTTGCAACCTCACTTGATCTTCATAAACTTGCTTCGGTGTCAAAGGCACTAAGGTGATTGTCCTTTGATTAAGCACGAACGAGTATTTATTTGTGAAACCATCATGCTTAACACGTCGATCAAATTGCCATGGCCTCCCTAACAACAAGTGTCCAGCTTGCATCGAAACCACATCACTCAAAACTTCATCTTCATATTTCCCAATACGAAAAGAAACTAACACCTGTTTAGTTACCCTTACTTCACCACTATCATTGAGCCATTGCAATTTATAAGGTCGTGGATGCTTGATTGTTGGCAGCCCTAATTTCTCCACCAAAGTTGTGCTAGCAACGTTAGTACAACTCCCCCCATCTATGATCATACTACACACCTTATCTTTGACATGACATCTCGTATGAAAGATGTTCTCCCGTTGTGCCTCATCATCTTCCTTAACCTGCATATTTAGAGCTCTCCTTGCCACTAACAAATCCCCTTGGGCAGCGTACTCTTCATCATCGGCATCCTCCAATGGTGGCACAGATTCGTTGTCATCTTCATCTTCGGTTTCAATCTCACCATTATCTCGTAACACCATAACTCTCTTGTTCGGACATTGGCTAGCTATATGTCCCCTCCCTTGGCACTTAAAACACTTAATATCACGGTTCTGAGAAGTAGACGAATCGGATTTACCTTGATTTCCATGGCTGGCCACCTCTTGTTTTTGCTCAGTTTTTGGCTTCACCAAAGGCTGCTTCTCATCTCTTTTCCAATTATTTGGTTTCCAAGCGGATGTATTGGAATTTTGGCTTGGATTTTGGCTTGGACGTGTGCTGCTGCCCCTCCTCTTGAGTTGATTCTCAATTTTAATAGCCATGTGTACCATATACTCCAACTCAACATAGTGTTGCAATTCCACTGCATTGGCAATTTCCCGATTCAACCCAACTAAGAATCTAGCCATTGTAGCCTCTCGATCTTCCTCTACATTCGCTCGAATCATAGCAACTTCCATCTCCTTATAATATTCTTCCACACTCCTATTACCTTGCCTCAAACTTTGCAACTTGTTGTACAACTCTCGGTAATAATAGCTTGGAACGAACCGCTTCCTCATCACAGTTTTCATATCCTCCCATGTCTCTATTGGACGCTCCCTATTTCTTCTCCTATTCAACAGCAATTGATCCCACCAAATGATAGCATAATCAGAAAATTCAATGGCAGCAAGTTTTACCTTCTTAGCCTCAGAGTAATGGTGGCAATCAAATACTAATTCTACCTTCTTCTCCCATTCTAGATAGGCTTCCGGATCATTCTTCCCTTGAAACGAAGGAATCTTCATCTTAATACTACCCAAATTATTATCTTCCCGGTTCCTAGCTTCTCTAAACCTAACTTCTCTACCCCGACCACCATATCTCCTATGATTATCTATTGACTCCTGATCATTTTCTTCGTCAAAGTCTCCCCAAAAATACTCCTCTTCTTCAACTCTCACTCCCCTCGGTTGAACTCTCTCTCTTCTACGTCCATGAGGAGCATTGTTTTGTGGTTGCTCCACACGTGCATTCTCTACTCTATCTATCCGTTCATGAACTTGTTCCATCTCTGTCCTCAATACCCTCCTCATTTCACCCATTAATGCCTCCAATAGTAGTTTCTGATCAGTCTCTCCCGAAACCTCCCCGACATTAATTTCGTCTTTATGGGCCATATTTCGCTGCAAAACAAAGATTAGATAAAAAATTATACAGGACCTCACAACTCTCGCTCACGTGTTTCACTCAACTAGGATGTATCACTCAAGTTCACTCGTATTTAAACTGAAAATCAATTTGGCTTTTACCCTCTTATGTGCTCACCACTCTTGCCTTTTTCCACTCGTAGTAATTCTCACTCGGTTCTTATGAAACTGCTCAAATAATGACTAGAATTTCTCAGTAACAATCCATACCCAAACTAGACCAATCAAATTTGGACGCTGAAAGCACGACTAAAAACGAACGCGGATGGCTAGGTTTCCAAAAGCACAAAAAAATGGAATTTTCGGAAAAATTTTTTTGCACTATGGAGTAAGGTCTGATTCGGGCTCCTTAGACCCCAAATATCACAAAACAAAAATAAAATTTTAAGCCGACTTCACAGTTCACAGTTCTCTTCACACTTCACAGTTAACCCCAAATAAAATTTTAAGCCGACTTCACACTTCACAGTTAACCCCAAATAAAATTTTTATTTATTTTTTTTTCCTCCCCTACGGATCTCTTCTCTTCTCTTCTTTTCTTTTCTTTTCTTTTTTTTTTTTCTCTTTTTTTTCTTTTTTTTGTATTTTTTTTTTCTTGAATAATCAGGCAGACTTCACAGTTCACGTATCTGATTCAGAAACCCTAATTCCAAGAAGAAAAAAAACCACAATAACAACGATCACGAGAATGAACAAACACGAAGTAACAAGAGCAAATCACAGATCAGATTCGCAAACCCTAAACACAAAATTCCAGATCGTAATCGAACACCTTTTTTTTTTTTTTTTTATACGGTTCAGAAACGAGAACGAATAAGAAAACGAACAGAAACAAAAACGAATAAGAACAGAACCAGAAGAAACGAATAAGAACAGAAACGAAAAAGATATGATAAACCTGAGACTATAACTGTGCTCTGATACCAACTGATACGAACCCCGCCAATAATGTGACGAAACCCGTAACACGATTAATGTCTCGGACCGTTCTACTGTCAGATTCAATGGAAACCGCGACCCAACACCTATAACAGATGCGAACCTTGGTATAAAGGATGAAGACGCCACAATCAAGGATGGAAAACTCGATTGATAAGTCCAGGTATGAACGCCACAGAGTAAATCTGATAAGTTCGAATAGTTCTTCAAAGAACCAAAGAGAAAATTCTCACAATATTATTAATGATCAAAAACTGAATATTACAAACCCTAAAACTGTTTAAATAGCTGAGGCTTAAAGTTGGGCCCTTTTAAGCCTACGAAATATTATGGTCCAATGTAATTCACCCCAAAACTAAAATAAAAGGAAACTAATGAATATAAAAAGTCCCTAAGTTGGCATGCAAGCCTATAATTTATTCTAGAGCTTGAATCATGGACACCCAGCCTTGTGGATCACTAGTATCCTCCTTTGGGCCACTCAGATTAGTCTCAACCCAAATTTGTTGAACCAGCCCATTGAGATTGTCCTTGAACCGCTTTGCTCGCGCCCTTGTAACCGGACCAATTGGCACGTGGTTCGGGTCCGCATTCCACCTTGTGCTAGCCGCCATGTTCTTATCACCTTTGGGAGAGTCATATCGATTCTGTTGTTGTTGAGTCTTTTCCACACTGGTCTCAGCATTGCCTTCGTTCAGAATAGAAAAAGAGTTTGATTCTTTAATCCCCGACTTATTTGGAGAGCCTATTGGAGGATTTTGGACTGCCCAAGAGTTTATAGAGTATACAACATGCTCACTTAATACTGCCGTAGTTTCATGAGTTGGGTTTAAGTTTCTACCCTGGTTTCCTTCAGATATTTCCATAGGACTTTGGGGCCGATGGTCAAGTTGATGGGATTTAGCTGGGTTAGCTGCTGCTTGAACAAAGGTTTCTGTGCTATAGTCAGTAGTGTCCCTTACCTTAGGCTGAGATGTAATGAATTCAACCTGTTCGATTTCTGAAGTAGTTGGTAGGATGTTAGAAGAGGAAGGGACTTGAGCAGGGTCTTTAACTGTTATCATCTTTCCCTTCTCCTTGGTCATCCATTGGCCTTCGTCCGGACTTCTCTTTGAGCTGGGGCCCTTTTGCTGATAATAGGGAGTGTGGATTTTTTGACAGTTGTGGCCAAATTTCCTACATTTTGGACATCTCATTGGCGTCCACTGATATTCGACATGAATTCTGATGAATTGTGGATCCCCACTGATAGGATCTTCAACTTGGATATCAAAAGCATTAAGTAATTCACGCTCAGCACTAACATCTATGCAGATCCTAGCACACGATATCCTACGGCATGTGGCTGTCATCCTGTCAACGTGTAGTGGTTTCCCGATAATACTAGCAATGTGACTCAATCCATTAGGATTCCAGTACTCAAGTGGGATATTATAAATGTTCACCCAAATAGGAACAGAGGAAGGAGATTCTTTTGTCAATAGCAACCCAGCATGCCAGCTACGGAGGATAATGGGCTGCCCTGCAAAGTGCCAGGGACCCCCTTCTAGTACTGCCTCACTAGCCTCAATGCTATCAAATTTAAAAAAGAAATACCCAGAATCCGTTGCGACCATGTCAATGAGTCTAGATTTGGACCACATCCTAGCAGTGTTGTTCTTAACCAAGGAGTAAGGCAGCTTCTTCCCGATAAAATACCCAACAAGAGTATTTTCCCAAGCTTTACTTCCTTCACTAGCAAGATCTTTGGGCAAGATAAAGCATTTGTTTTCTTCAACAACTGAGGGCTTAACATATTTAAGTTTAAATGTAGGGGCAGTTTTCTCCCTTACAAGGGAAGCCAAAGAATTTTTAATGACCATCGGATTTTCTGAAGGCAGAGAAGTATGACTTTGGGTGTTAGGTGTGTGCGTACCCTTCCCTTCATTGTTGCTTAAATCAATAGTTCCGTGGGGTTTAGTATGTGGGAGCCCATGTGATGAGCACTGATCACTTACTTGGATTGTCTCAATTGAGGGCCCACTTGGTCGGCCTTGTAATTTAAAATTTGTAACGCCCAATGGACTAAATCCACGAAAGGACGCATGGTTGCCTGGGAGGTCAACTTGCGGGTCCAAGTTAGTAACATGTGTAGCCTTCATAGTGCGTATGGATTCATTAGGAGACAAGGTTCCTAAATTTCGGGGATTAGCTGTACCAACCATGTGATTGCCATCATCTTTTCGCAGCACATTAGTGGTCAAGGGAGGGCCATTTGAATTAATATTCTTTTGACCAAGGAGCAAGGGAGTATTGCTTAAGCAAGAAATGCCCACGTGATCCGCCTTCTGATGGGCACCAGGTAATGCCCCGGGTTTCAAGGAAAAGTTGCCGCAATGCACATGGGGCACAGCAGCTTTAAGCATGGGGCCATTGTGACCGTTAGGCACCTCGGGGCTAAGCGCGTGGCTACTACTCTTAGCAAACAAGTTTGATTGAGGAACATCAGCACTTTTTGGATCAATATGAGTACTATCTACCTCTTTCCCACTAGCTGAAATAGAATTTTTGGCAATAGGTTGAACTCTTGTTGGATCATCAGGAGTTATATGAGTCTGTGTACCTTGAAGGAGCACCGAAGTTTGATTTTGAGCCAGAGCCAAATCTTTAATTTCAGTACCATTGAGCCTTAACTCTCTACTAGATTTAGATTTTGCAGCAAGAAATCTAGGATTTGGGATGGGGCTTTCGGACATTGCCAGCTTGTTAGGATGATCATCTATTGATTCGTCTACAATGTCCCAAAATCTTCCATTGATAGCTGAGCTGGGAGTATCAAGTAGGGATCTGAAATCGTTTGGGTTTTCTTCCCACTCCTCTGGAATTTCCAGCTCTTCTTCCAAGATCTCAGACCTTCTAGCCTTGGAAAAATCTGAAATTCCCCCATCATTAATACCATAAACAATGGTCTTGGATGGATTGGAAATGATGAAGTTTTTTCCACCCTCAGGTTTAGCTGCATTAAGTACATGAACAACCCCTGCAGAATGAGTGCCTTCAGAGGTATTTCCATCCCTAAGTAGAACAGACCCATCACCTTTGAGAAAGTATTTGCTCGCCAGTACAGGAGAAAGAACAGAATGATCACTCACCTTCATGGCAGCAGATCCAAAAGATTTCTCCTTTGCTAAAATGACATCCTTAACCTTGTCATTGGATGATGGAGACCCAGTTTTCCCATGACTAACAGATTGGTTTCTTTTCTTCTTATTGGACCCCATGCTCAATCATAACAAGGAAAATTTGAACATGGGATTAAGCAAAACACAAAAAGAGAGCCAAGTTATCCAAATTTCTAGAGAGAGGTTGGAGCTTCTCTCTCTAGCTTCTTTCACAATAAAATCGGTCGAATAATTAGGTGAGCTACTTGACAAGCAACCCAATCCACTTATTCAATCTGACAAGCACATGGGCAACCCCTTAAAACCCGGCGCTTTGTCCCCATATGCTCCTGAGACAAATCTCGTGATTCCTGTTGCAAAGCCTCCTCAGCATACTTTGAGTGATCAAACCAAAGCTGACTCAGCCCCCACTAGTCCTAATGTAAATAGTGCCAAGACCAACGGTCAGATTGGGAGTATACCAAATCCCCTTACAAGCTCAGTCAAAGCGCACATGGGTTCTAGCAGCCTTACCACAAATTCCGGGTATGTGTCTGCTAGTAGTCTAAGTCATTTACAAGCCCAACACATGGACCCCACCATCAACATGCCAATACAGGTTCGTATTGATGGCAACTTTGAATGGGAGAACACTCTTGTAGGCTACTTCATTAGGAAGAAGCTGCCATTTTCTTTTGTCAAAAATTCTATTGCAAGGCTGTGGGGAAAATCTGGTCTTAATGACATGGTGGCCACTGATAATGGCTTCTATTTTTTCAAATTTAACTCTGCTAAAGAGAGCCTATCTATTCTTGAGGGAGGGCCATGGCACCTTGTGCCATTGGAAAGACCCTACATGTTGCTAGGGTCACAGCAGCTTGTAGGAGAGTTTCTTTTGCAAGGATTTGTATAGAACTTAATGCAAAGGATGATCTCCTCACGAGTTGGTTATTGAATTTGAAGATCCCATAAGTGGTGAAATGGAACAGATTGTTCTTCCAGTAGAATACCAGTGGACTCCTATTCGGTGTGCAAAATCTAAATTTGGACATGATTGCTCGAAGTTACCAAAGGCTCAAGTCCACACTAAGGGAGATGGCACCAACTCTAACGGGGATGAAGGAGTTTTGAAAACAAGCACCAAAGGACACAATCCCATTGTTGCTTCCACTGAAGGCCCCCCTCCCTCTTCTAAACTTGATCATACTGAGACTTCTAGTACAGATGGAGATGATAGAGATTGGAAAACTAAACTAAAAGGTAAATTTGTCGCTGCTGACCTTACCACTCATCATGTCCATGAGGGAGGTGTTATCCCCACTACTCCTGGTCTTACCAAAGGGAAATCGGATATTACTATTGCACAGAGCAACTTATTTGCTGTGTTGGAAACTACTAAGAATCCTGATGTTGTCAGGGAGCTTACTGAACCTACCCTTGCATCCCCTTCTAAAAACGAATATTTAGGCTGTAACCTTGCATCCCTTGCTCCCGAAATGTTGGCTACCACTAAAGGCTCCATAATACAAAATATCCCCAACACTGACTCTACGATCCATCCCAGTTCCACATTAGACTTATGTCAATTAGAGAAGGGAGAAGAAGCTACAATTTTGGTTAAACCTTGTGAAGCAGCCCAGGGAGTTCTTGTAGGAGATGATGTAGAACTCATGCACAAGGATCCGCCACAACATCCTCCCACAGGCTCCATATTGCCACCTTCTCTCAAATCAGACTCTACAGCCCTTTCCACTCCTACTGTGGGACCAAGTCCTCCAGGATATGCAGAAGAATCCATACTTCCCTCTATGCCCGAAAGTGCACCTCAAGGATCTCACACTGAAATTGCCGAGCATCCTATGCATCAGGATCCCTCCTGACTCCTCCATCTGGTATGCATCATAGCTCTGGTAAGGCTCACCATAAGAAGAACAAAAATTCTAGTTCTTCAGGTAAAAAGAAGCAGTCACACAATCGATTTTAATGATTATAAGTAGTTGGAACATTAGGGGCCTCAACCTTCCCTTTAAACAATCTGAGGTTGTTAAATTTATTTACGAGAATAATATTGATATCCTTTGTATCACTGAGACCAAAGTTAGATACTCAAATGAGGATAAAATCAAAAGGACAGTTTTCAAAGATTGGAGTTTTATTTCCAACAGCACTCCTGATTCTACGGGGAGAATTCGGCTAGGGTGGAATCCCGATAAGATTAACCTTACTGTGCTTAGATGTTCTCCCCAGCTTATTCAAGTTATTATTGAAAGTGATGACCTCAATTTTCAATTTCAAGCTTCTTTTATTTACGGTTTTAATACAGGACAGGAAAGGAAGGAACTTTGGTCTGAATTAACTTCTACTTACAACCCTAATTCTAATGTTAACCAAATTTTTCTAGGTGATTTCAATGTTGTTTTAAATACTAATGAAGTCTTTGGCACTGACTTTGCTCATAACTCTGATATCACTGATTTCAATAAAGTTGTAGATTCCTTATGCTTATCTGACTTGAAGTACTTGGGAGAATTCTTTACTTGGAGCAATAGAAGGTATGGTCGACCAGACAATACTCAAAGGAAACTAGATCGGGCTCTGGTCAACCAATCTTGGTTGGATTCCTTTCAAGATTCTTATGTTCATTTCCATAGCTCAGGTATTTCTGACCATAGCTCGGGCTTTCAAGTTTTTCAATTATTGGACCCAAATTGAAAATTACTCTGACACTGTTTCTCATGCTTGGCTCACCCCTATTCGTGGTACAGCTCAATATCAACTTTGTCACAAACTTAGAATGATTAAACAAGATTTAAAAATCCTAAGAAAAATGTTTGTTGGGAAAGAAAAGGTCTTAGCTGAAAAAGCTAGGGAAGCAATCCAAGGAGTTCATTCTGAACTTCTTAATGATCCTCATAATCCCACCCTCATCTCAAAACAGAAACAATGTATGTCTGATTTTCTTAAAGCTAGTTGGATTGAGGAAGAAACTTTAAAGCAAAAATCTAGAGTGCAATGGTTGGAGACTGGTGACAAAAACTCTAGATAATTTTTTCAACATATTAAAAGTAGAAGGAACCGTAAAAGGATTTTCAAGCTTGAAAAGCCTGATGGTAATTTTACAAATAATTTAGATGAAGCTAAATCTGAAGCAGTTAGATATTTTAAAGATTTACTCGGGTCTACTGCTAAAAACCAGTACCCTATTGGGGTTTTGAGGAATATTATCCACAAACATATTTTTGAGGATATTAAAGAGGCACTGGATAGAATCCCCACTAACACAGAAATTACTGATACTTTTCTTATTATGCATGCGAATAAAGCGCCAGGCCCTGACGGTTTCAATGCTCATTTCTTTAAGACATCTTGGTCTACTGTTGGGCCTTCAGTCATTGATGCTATTCAGGAATTTTTCCACTCGGGAGAAATGCTGAGAGAATCTAATGCTACACTTATAGCCCTTATTCCTAAAGCCCCTAATCCCTCTAGGATGGGGGACTTTAGGCCCATTTCTTGTTGTAACACTGTCTATAAGTGTATCTCTAAAATCATTACTAAGAGGCTTCAGGCTCTCCTTCCCGCCATTGTTGACCAAGCCCAATCAGCTTTTGTCAAGGGTAGGAAAATTAGTGATAATATCCTTTTGGCCCAAGATTTGTTAAGAGATTATCATAAGTCTGGTGGTAAGCCTAGATCTGCTGCTAAAGTTGACCTTATGAAGGCCTATGATAGTGTGAACTGGGAATTTATGTTTGACTTACTTGATGTTCTTGGCTTTCCTCCAAACTTAAAAAAATGGATTAGAGGTTGTATTACCACCCTTAGATACTCTATTAACTTCAATGGGGAATCTGTGGGTTACTTTGATGGTGCCAAGGGCCTTAGACAAGGGGATCCCATTTCCCCTTACCTGTTTGTTCTTATAATGGAGACCCTTAGCCAATTACTTTCCCACAACATCCAGAGGGGGGCCTTTACTTATCATTGGAAATGTGATAAGTTGAAAATTTCTCACCTTTGTTTTGCGGATGACCTTATCATCCTCCTTAACAGAGATATTGACTCTGCAAAGTTGGTTAGGAAAACTTTAAATCAGTTTTATGACATCTCTGGCCTTCAAGCTAATAACCATAAAAGTTGTGTTTTCTTCTCTGGGCTCGAAGACCATGAGGCTCTTA
This sequence comes from Hydrangea macrophylla, assembly GCA_033977485.1. Taxonomy (NCBI): domain Eukaryota; kingdom Viridiplantae; phylum Streptophyta; class Magnoliopsida; order Cornales; family Hydrangeaceae; genus Hydrangea; species Hydrangea macrophylla. Next base: position 25,935,920 of record CM066988.1, on the reverse strand, counting down.
ATATTAAGGCGGAACTCCAGTTCTCTGAGGTAATTCTCCCTATGAGATATCTTGGAGTTCCCCTTATTACCACGAAACTGAAGAAAGTCCATTGTGTTGATCTTGTCAGTAAAATTTGCTCTAGAGTCGATTCCTGGAAATCTAAATTTTTATCTTATGCAGGTAGGGCTCAGCTTATACAGTCCGTACTCTCTAGGATTCAACAATATTGGTCTGGGATGTTTATGCTCCCAAAATGTGTTCTTAAACAAGTGGATCAAGCATTAATGAGATTCTTTTGGTCCGGTATTACCGAGAAGGGGCATGGTGCCAAAATAGCCTGGGTTAAAGTGTGTAAGCCTAAGAACGAGGGTGGCTTGGGGTTTAAAGATGTTTTCCTCACCAATACTATTTTGAATTTAAAACACATTGGTAACTTTCTTGACCCTGGAAATAAATCCATTTGGAAAGAATGGGTACATTTGTACATGGTAAAATCTAAAAGTTTTTGGGATGTTAAACCTCCTGGCCAATGCTTTTAGTATTGGAGAAAATTGTTAAAGCTTAGGGGAGTAGTTAGGCCTTTACTAAAACATAAAATTGGTAATGGTCTACATACTTCCCTTTGGTTTGACAATTGGCTTCCAAGTGGCCCTTTGTTTGAAACGTATACTAATCGGATTGCATACGATGCTGCTATTGATACCTATGCAAAAGTAGCATCTATTATAAGGAACGACGATTGGGTCTGGTCTGGGTCTAACTCCATTGGATTAAATGAAGTTCGAGACCTCTTATCTAGTTTGTATAAACCTTCTGATTTATCTGATAGTATCTTATAGACCACCTCCCCAAATGGAAATTACAAGTTTTCTCATATTTGGGATCATGTTAGAGTTACTTCTCCTAAGGTCCTTTGGGACAAACTTGTTTGGTTCTCAGGGTGCATCCCTAGGCAAAATTTTATCTTATGGTTTGCTGTTCAAAATAAACTTGCAACCCATGATAGAATTTACACTTTTACTCTTGGTCCACTTGCTTGTGTGTTATGCCATAGTCATGGAATCTCACAACCATTAATTTTTTCAATGTTCTTATGCCTCTTTTGTTTGGCAGAATTTGATGAATAGGTGTGGGCTTACATGGAACAGGACCGATTGGGATACCACTGTTAGATGGATGACACAATAATGGAAGGGGAAGAAAATCCATCAAGCTATACCAAAAATCTGTCTTGGGGTCACTGTCTATGGCTTGTGGAGGGAAATGAACAATAGAACGTTCAGTGGCACATATACTCCCAAAGATCAACTACTGCAAAACTTTATCTCCCAAATTAATCTCCAGATTAGGTCCAAGTGGAAACATCATCCCCACCTTGATTTCTTTGCTTCACCCTGGACATAGCTTCTCTGTTTTGGAATTGTTTTCCATTTGTCACTATTGTTGTTTGATGTGCTTTTATGCTTCTGGGTGTTGGTTGATGCCATCTTGTTGATTGTATTCTATTTTGTTAGTGGCCTCTCCTGCCACTAGTCCTCTTACTGAGCTTACTATTTATCCTAGGGTATGCCCCTTGTACTTTTGTACATTTTTTTGGAATATATTACCCTTTTCCGAAAAAAAAAATTGGCTACCATCACCAAATAATGTGTTCTCTTCCACAAACACTTGGGATCATGTTCAAACTCATTATCCCAAAGTCCATTGGTACGGCCTTACTAAGTTCTCGGGTAATATCCCTCGCCATAGTTTTATCATGTGGTTGGCTATTCTTCGTAGATTATCCACACATGATAGAATTTATACATACACACCAGGACCACTTTCTTGTGTTTTTTGTCACAAAAATTTGGAATCTCATGACCATTTATTCTTTAATTGCTCATATACTTCTTACGTGTGGCAGGGAGTGCTTAATAGGTTGGACATCTCTCATTCCACCCCCTTATGGGATGTGCTTATGGATTGGGCAGCGAACAAGTGGAAAGGCAAGACTCCTTGGCATGTTGTCCCTAAAATGTGCCTTGGTTTGGTTGTGTATAGCAATTGGAAAGAAAGAAATGCACGAAGTTTTAAATTTGAAGTGAAGACTAAGGAAAGAGTTTTACAAGACATTTTGATGAGAAGATGGCGGCTAGCACAAGGTGGAATGCGGACCCAAACCACGTGCCAATTGGTCCAATTACAAGGGCGCGAGCAAAATGGTTCAAGGACAATCTCAATGGGCTGGTTCAACAAATTTGGGTTGAGACTAATCTTTGTGGCCTAAAGGAGGATACTAGTTATCCACAAGGCTGGCTGTCCATGATTCAAGCTCTAGAATAAATTATAGGCTTGCATGCCAACTTAGGAACTTTTCATATTTGTTAGTTTGTTTTTATTTTAGTTTTGGGGTGAATTATATTGGGGCATAATATTTCGTAGGCTTATAGGGCCCACCCGTAAGCCTCAGCTATTTAAACAGTTTAGGGTTTGTAATATTCAATTTTGATCATTAATAATATTGTGAGAGTTTTCTCTTTGGTTCTTTGAAGAACTATTCGAACTTATCAGATTTACTCTGTGGCGTTCATACCTGGACTTATCAATCGAGTTTTCCATCCTTGATTGTGGCGTCTTCATCCTTTATACCAAGGTTCGCATCTGTTATAGGTGTTGGGTCGCGGTTTCCCTTTGAATCTGACAGTAGAACGGTCCGAGGCATTAATTGTGTTACGGGTTTCGTCACATTATTGGCGGGGTTCGTATCAGTTGGTATCAGAGCACAGTTCTAGTCTCAAGTTTATCATATCTTTTTCGTTTCTGTTCTTATTCGTTTCTTCTGGTTCTGTTCTTATTCGTTTTTGTTTCTGTTCGTTTTCTTATTCGTTCTCGTTCTGAACCGTATAAAAAAAAAAGTGTTCGATTACTATCTGGAATTTCGTGTTTAGGGTTTGTGAATCTGATCTGTGATTTGCTCTTGTTACTTCATGTTTGTTCATTCTAGTGATCGTTGTTATTGTGGTTTTTTTCCTTCTAGAGAATTAGGGTTTCTGAATCAGATATGTGAACTGTGAAGTCTGCCTGATTATTCAAAAAAAAAAAAAAGAGAAAAAAGAAAGAAAAAAAAAGAGAAGAAACGAAGAGAAGAGGAGATCGGTAAGCCGCGATAAAAAAAAAATAAAAATAAATAAAAAAAATAAAAAACATGGGTGTGGAGTCCAAATCTGACCTTACTCCATAGTGTGAAAAAAAAAATTCCGAAAATTCCATTTTTGGTGCTTTTGGAAACCTAGCCATCTGCGTTCGTTTTTAGTCGTGCTTTCAACTTCCAAATTTGATTGGTCTAGTTTGGGTGTGGATTGTTACTGAGAAATTCTGGTCACTGTTTGATCAGTTTCATAAGAACTAAGTGAGAATTACTACGAGTGGAAAAAGGCAGGAGTGGTGAGCACATAAGAGGGTAAAAGCCGACTTGATTTTTGAGTGTAAACACGAGTGAATCATATTCTTGAGTGAAACACGTGAGGGAGTGTAGTGAGGATCTGTTCTATTTCTAATCTATTCTTGCATGGATTATGGCTCAAGATCAGGGGAAGAGTCACAAATGAAGAGGCTCAATAGCCGGTTGTTACGAATCTACAAATGCAAGCTTTAGTGGGGGAGATGAGGCGGATGATGAGGGCAGAATTGGAACCGATATATGAGAGATTGGATAGAGTTGAAGAGGGTACACCACAGAGGCAACAACAAAATGTTCATAATGTACAAAGAGGGGAGAGAGTTCAACCAAGGCGAGTGAGAGTTGAAGATGAGGAGTATTTTGGGGAAGACTTTGATGAAGAAAATGATCGGGAGTCAATAGATAATCATAGGAGATATGGCGGTCGGGGTAAAGAAGTTAGGTTTAGAGAAGCTAGGAATCGGGAAGATAATAATTTGGGTAGTATTAAGATGAATATTCCTTCGTTTCAAGGAAAGACTGATCCGGAAGCATATCTTGAATGGGAGAAGAAGGTGGAATTAGTATTCGATTGCCATAATTACTCCGAGATTAAGAAAGTAAAACTTACTGCCATTGAATTTTCCGATTATGCTATTATTTGGTGGGATCAATTGGTACTAAATAGGAGGAGAAATAGGGAGCTTCCAATAGAGACATGGAAGGAGATGAAAACTATTATGAGGAAGCGGTTCATTCCAAGCTACTACTATCGGGAATTGTATAACATGTTGCAAAGTTTGAGGCAAGGTAATAGGAGTGTACAAGAATATTATAAGGAGATGGAAGTTGCTATGATTCGAGCAAATGTAGAGGAAGATCGAGAGGCTACAATGGCTAGATTCTTAGTTGGGTTGAATCGGGAAATTGCCAATGCAGTGGAATTGCAACACTATGTTGAATTGGAGGGTATGGTACACATGGCTATTAAAATTGAGAATCAACTCAAGAGGAGGGGCAGCAACACACGTCCAAGCCAAAATCCAAGCCAAAATTCCAATACATCCGCTTGGAAACCAAATAATTGGAAAAGAGATGAGAAGCAGCCTTTGGTGAAGCCAAAAAATGAGCAAAAACAAGAGGTGGCCAGCCATGGAAATCAAGGTAAATCCGATTCGTCTACTTCTCGGAACCGTGATATTAAGTGGACACATAGCTAGCCAATGTCCGAACAAGAGAGTTATGGTGTTACGAGATAATGGTGAGATTGAAACCGAAGATGAAGATGAAGATGAAGATGACAACGAATATGTGCCACCGTTGGAGGATGTCGATGATGAAGAGTACGCTGCCCAAGGGGATTTGCTAGTGACAAGGAGAGCTCTAAATATGCAAGTTAAAGAAGATGGTGAGGCGCAACGGGAAAACATTTTTCATGCGAGATGTCATGTCAAAGGTAAGGTGTGTAGTGTGATCATCGATGGGGGGAGTTACACTAACGTTGCTAGCACAACTCTGGTGGAGAAATTAGGGCTGCCAACAATCAAGCATCCACGGCCTTATAAATTGCAATGGCTCAATGATAGTGGAGAAGTAAGGGTGACTAAACAAGTATTAGTTCCTTTTCGTATTGGCAAATATTAAGATGAAGCTTTGAGTGATGTGATTCCGATGCAAGCTGGACACTTGTTGTTAGGGAGGCCATGGCAATTTGATCGACGAGTTAAGCATGATGGTTTCACAAATAAATACTCATTCGTGCTTAATCAAAGGACAATCACCTTAGTGCCTTTGACACCGAAGCAAGTTTATGAAGATCAAGTGAGGTTGCAAAAGGAGAGTGATCAAAAGAAAGAGAGTGAACAAAAGAGAAAGAGTGAGAAAATTGAGAGAGAAAAAGAAAAGAAAAATGCAGCCATTGAGGGAAAATTAGAGGGAAACCAAAAGAATTTTTATGCAAAAGCGAGTGAGATCAAACGAGTGTTGTTTTCAAATCAGCCTATGATTGTACTTTTGTACAAAAAGGCATTTTTCAACACTAACCCAATTGACTCATCTTTGCCTAGTTCTGTTGTTTCTCTTTTGCAGGAGTTTGGTGATGTCTTTCCTGAGGAGATTTCACATGGTTTACCCTCTATTCGAGGGATTGAATATCAAATTGATTTCATGCCCGGTGCTACCATTCCAAACCGACTAGCCTATAGAAGCAATCCCGAGGAGACAAAGGAGCTACAAAAGCAGGTCAGTGAGTTGATGGAAAGGGGTACGTAAGAGAAAGTATGAGTCCATGCGTCGTTCCGGTGATTTTGGTTCCTAAGAAGGATGGGACGTGGAGAATGTGCGTTGATTGCCGAGCCGTCAACAACATAACGGTAAAGTATCGACACCCTATTCCTTGCTTAGATGATATGTTAGATGAGTTGCATGGTTCTTGTATATTTTCTAAGATTGATTTGAAAAGTGGGTATCATCAAATTAGAATCAAGGAAGGTGATGAATGGAAAACTGCATTTAAAACCAAATATGGTTTGTATGAATGGTTAGTTATGCATTTTGGATTAACTAATGCTCCTAGTACTTTCATGAGTTTGATGAACCATGTTTTGCGTGCTTTCATTGGAAAATTTGTGGTTGTTTATTTTGATGATATCCTTATTTATAGCAAAAACTTGGAAGAGCATTTGAAGCATTTAAAACTTGTGTTAGATGTACAGGAAGAGTTTTTTTTTGGAAAAATTGGTAAATAAATTCCAAAAAGAGGATGTACAGAAGTACAAGGGGCATACCCCAGGATATACAATAAAGAGCGAAAGACAAAACAAGACCTGTAGCAAGGAGGCTACTCAATCAACAGAGCAATAAGGCTGCCTAAACAAAACAAAACAGGCTAGCCACAAAAACAAACCACACTAATGGCTTTAAAGCCATTTGCTAATTATAGTATCAATATTACTATGATTTTCCCATTTCAGCTTAGAAGAGCATTAATTTGTGAGATTAAGTTCTTCAAGGTAAGCTCTCTAGGATAGAAATTCTGTTTAAAAGTTCTGTTGTTTCTCTCTTTCCATAAGCCATAAACAGCAACTCCCAAGCAAATTTTAGGGATCACATGGTGGATTTTCTTTCCCTTAAGGTGCTGAGCCATCCAATGCAACATATCACTCCAGCAGTTCCCATTCCAAATCAAGCCACATCTGATCATAATTTCTTGCCAAACAAAGGAGGAGTAATAGCAGGCAAAAAATAAATGATCATGGGTTTCCATATGAGAATGGAAAAAAACACAAGCAAGGGGGCCAGGAGTAAACCCAAAGATGCGATCATGGGTAGAGAGCCTAAACTGGGCAGCTAACCAAAGAATCACACTCTGTCTCGGGATACCACCTTGGAACCAAACTATGTCATGCCAAGGGACTAAAGGAGAGTGATCTCTCACATGGTCCCAAATAAGGGAAAAGTTAAAAGTCCTTTTAGGAGTAGTAATCCAACTCACTTTGTCCTCAATATCAGAGGGCTGATAAAAATTAGACAAGATGGTTTTGACTTCATCAAGCTCAATGGAATGAGAACTAGGCCAAGCCCACTCTCCATTTCTAATAATAGCACTGACCTTAGCATTAATATCAATAACAGCATCATAGGCAATTCTATGAGTGTAAACCTCCATCAATGGACCCATAGGGAGCCAATTATCAAACCAAAGAGAGGTGTGTTCACCATTACCTATTTTATGAATAAGTAAAGGTTTAGCAAGCTGTCTAAGTTTTTATAATTTTCTCCAATACCAAGAGCATTGGGACGGAGCTTTGACCTGCCAAAAGCTTTTATTTTTAAGCATGTAAAAGTGGATCCAATTTTTCCATAGAGATTTATTAGAGGGATCTAAAATGCTTCCTATATGTTTGAAGTTCAAGACAGTATTAGTTAAGTAGATATCTTTGAAACCCAACCCTCCTTCCTTTTTGGGGGAACAAACTTTGTTCCATGCAACTTTAGCCCCATGGTAATTGTCGGTGTTTCCAGTCCAAAGGAATCTTGACATAGTTTGGACCACATCTTTGAGAACACCTTAAGGAAGAACAAACATACCAGACCAGTAGAGCTGAATGCGTGCCAAAACAGAATTAATCTGTTGAGCTCTTCCAACATAAGACAAGAATTTTGATTTCCAAGAACTAACTCTAGCACAAATTTTATTAACCAACTCTACACAATCTTGTTTTTTTAGTTTGGAAGTGATTAAAGGCACCCCAAGGTATCGAATGGGGAGAGTGCCTTTGACAAAATTGAGAGTGGTTAATATGTTATAAATAATATCTTCCTCTACATTAGAAAAAAAGAGACAACTCTTAGCATTATTAGCTTAGAGGCCAGTGAAAAGAAAAAACTGGTTGAGAGTTTGTCTTATAATGGTGGCACTATCCACATCACCATTGAGAAAGATTAGCAGATCATCAGCAAAGCAAAGGTGAGAGATTTGAAGTTTATCACATTTCCAATGATATTTAAAGGCCATATTACTGATATTATGGTGGAGTAATTGGCTAAGGGTATCCATAACAAGAACAAACAAATAGGGAGAGATAGGATCCCCTTGTCTAAGACCCCTAGCCCCTGCAAAGAATCCCACAGACTCACCGTTAAAATTAATCAAGAACTTAGGGGTAGTGACACAAGCTTTTATCCATTTTTGTAAATTGGGGGGAAAGCCAAGCACATCCAAAACATCAAGGAGGAATTCCCAGCTAACATTATCATAGGCTTTCATAATGTCCACCTTAGCTACAACTCTAGGTTTACCCAAGGGTTTTTGGTAATCCCTTAGAAGATCTTGGGCCAATAGGACATTATTGTTGATTTTTTTCCCTTGGATAAACGCAGATTGAGCTTGATCCACTATGTCAGGGAGGATCAACTTCAGCCTACTAGCAATAAGTTTAGATATACATTTGTAAATAGTATTGCAGCAAGAAATGGGTCTAAAATCACTCATTTTGGAAGAGTTTGGAACTTTAGGGATCAAAGCTATTAGAGTGGTATTCGATTCCTTAAGAAGTGCACTTTTTGCACCGATAAGCTTGTGTTTCTTGGTTTTGTTGTGTGTGCACAAGGAATACAGGTTGATGATGAAAAGATTCGTGCTATCCAAGAATGGCCAAGCCCATCTAGTGTAAGTAATGTGCGAAGTTTTCATGGACTTGCTAGTTTTTACAGAAGGTTCGTGAAAGACTTCAGTAGTATAGCTGCACCAATAACCGAAGTCATCAAGAAAAATGTTGGATTCAAATGGGGGGAAGAGCAAGAGAAGGCATTTCAATTACTCAAGGAAAAATTAACTCATGCACCTTTACTTGCTTTACCTAATTTTACCAAAACTTTTGAAATTGAATGTGATGCTTCAGGATTAGGTATTGGCGCCGTGCTTATGCAAGAAGGAAGACCAATTGCATATTTTAGTGAGAAGTTAAGTGGGGCTGCCTTAAACTATCCCACTTATGACAAAGAGATGTACGCATTGGTTCGAGCTTTGGAGACATGGCAGCATTACTTGTGGCCAAAAGAGTTCGTGATTCACACCGATCATGAGTCTTTAAAGCACCTTAAAGTCCAACACAAGCTGAACAAGAGACATGCACGATGGGTTGAATTCATTGAGACGTTTCCATACGTCATTCGATATAAACAAGGTAAGGAGAACATCGTTGCCGATGCACTTTTTCGAAGGTACATTCTAATCTCCACTCTTGATGCTAAGATTCTTGGTTTTGAGCATATTAAAGAATTATATCCTTTAGACCTAGATTTTAGTGAAGAGTTTGAATCTTGTGAAAAAATTGCCCATAATAAATTCTATAGGCATGAGGGGTTTTTATTTCGAGAAAATAAATTGTGCATTCCAAATTGTTCTGTGAGAGAGTTGCTTGTGAGGGAGTCACATGGGGGAGGGTTAATGAGACATTTTGGGGTAGTTAAAACATTAGCCGTTTTGCAAGAACACTTCTATTGGCCACGCATGAAACAAGATGTTGAGGGGATTTATGGTAGATGTATCACATGTAGGCGAGCGAAATCTAGAGTACAACCCCATGGCTTATACATACCTCTTCCAATTCCTAGTGAACCATGGATTGATATTTCAATGGACTAAACACAGTCGAGACTCAATTTTTGTGGTTGTGGATAGATTTTCCAAGATGGCACATTTTATTCCATGTCACAAAACTAATGATGCTTCACATTTTGCTGATTTGTTCTTTAAGGAGATTGTGAGATTACATGGTATGCCTAGAACCATTGTTTCAGATAGAGATGTTAAGTTCTTGAGTTACTTTTGGAAGACCTTGTGGTGTAAGTTGGGGACTAAGTTATTATTTTCTACTACTTGTCATCCACAAACTGATGGTCAAACCAAAGTAGTAAATAGGACTTTATCTACTTTGTGAAGGGCTATTACTAAAAAGAACATCAAAACATGGGAAGAATGTTTACCACATGTTGAGTTTGCTTATAATCGCACCATCCATTCTGCTACTAAATTTTCACTCTTTGAAATTGTGTATGGTTTTAATCCTTTAACTCCTTTGGATTTATCTCCTTTACCTGTTACTGAGCATGTTAATTTAGATGGCAAAAAGAAAACAGATTTTGTTAAGCAGATTTATGAGAAAGCAAGGCTCAATATTGAGCGAAGAACGGAGCAATATGCGACGCAAGCTAACAAAGGGCGACGTAATGTCATCTTTGAACCCGGAGATTGGGTTTGGGTACACATGCGAAAAGAAAGATTTCCTACACAAAGGCGTTCTAAATTACTTCCCCGAGGCGATGGTCCTTTTCAAGTTCTTGAGCGTATCAATGATAATGCCTACAAGCTAGAGTTTCCTGGTGAGTATAATGTTAGTACTACTTTCAATGTTGCTGATTTATCTCCTTTTGATGTAGGTGACGATTTGAGGATAAATCCTTTTCAGGAGGAGGGGAATGATGAGAACATGGCGGCTAGCACAAGGTGGATTGCGGACCCGAACCACGTGCCAATTGGTCCAGTTACAAGGGCGCGAGCAAAACGGTTCAAGGACAATCTCAATGGGCTGGTTCAACAAATTTGGGTTGAGACTAATCTTTGTGGCCTAAAGGAGGATACTAGTTATCCATAAGGCTGGGTGTCCATGATTAAAGCTCTAGAATAAATTATAGGCTTGCATGCCAACTTAGGAAATTTTCATATTTGTTAGTTTGTTTTTATTTTAGTTTTGGGGTGAATTATATTGGGGCATAATATTTTGTAGGCTTATAGGGCCCACCCGTAAGCCTCAGCTATTTAAACAGTTTAGGATTTTTAATATTCAATTTTGATCATTAATAATATTGTGAGAGTTTTCTCTTTGGTTCTTTGAAGAACTATTCGAACTTATCAGATTTACTCTGTGGCGTTCATACCTGGACTTATCAATCGAGTTTTCCATCCTTGATTGTGGTGTCTTCATCCTTTATACCAAGGTACGCATCTGTTATAGGTGTTGGGTCGCGGTTTCCCTTTGAATCTGACAGTAGAACGGTCTGAGGCATTAATCGTGTTACGGGTTTCGTCACATTGTTGGTGGGGTTCGAATCACATTTACCTTCAGCTTTCCTTATAGATACAAGCTACATGGAAGAACAACCACCATCTCCCTCAGTACATTGAAAGATGGACTATTACTCCATAAGGGGGACATTGCCTTGGCCTTTGATTTTGTCTTGATAGAGTTTGCTTGATGTAATCTGTGCTCCTTTGCCTTTGTGGGTTGCTTGGTGCCTTGATTTGTTAGGATGGGTTATTCTCTGATTTTGATGTAGATAATTCCCCATCCTTTGTTGCATTGTCTGGATGCATTTTGATTTGTGCTTATTGTTTATCCTGGGGTATGCCCCTTGTACTTTGTACAGTGCCGTTTGGCTTTTTTGTTTAAATTAACTTTTTTTTCGAAAAAAAAAACAAAGGATGGGGAATTATCTAAGCCAACCTCAGAGAATGACCCATCCTAACAAAATAAACCAACTAGAAACAAAACAAAGCAAAAAAGAGAGAATTACATCAAGAAAACAACAGAACAAAAGAGGGTCAAGGCAACGTCCCCCTATGGAGTAATGGCCCATCTATCAATGTACTCTGAGGAAGATGGGGATCGTTCTTCTATGTATCTTGTACCTGTAATGAAATCCGTAGGCACAGATCTTTTTTTTTTTTTTTTTTGCGGAAAAAAGGGTAAACAGGCACAGATCTTGTAAGACTCTTTCCTTAGTCTTCTCTGCAAATTTGAAACTTTCCGCATTCCTTTCTTCCCAAATGCTATAGACAACCAAACCAAGGCACATATTAGGGATAACATGTCGTAGAGTCTTGCCTTCCACTTGTTTGTTGTCCAATTCACAAGAACATCACATGAGGGGGCGGAATAAGAGGTTTCTAGCCTATTGAGCACTCCCTGCCACACATAAAAACTATAAGAGCAATTAAAGAATAAATGGTCATGAGATTCTAAATTTTTGTGACAAAGAACACAAGCAATCGGTCCTGGAGTATAGGTATAAATTCTATCATGTGTGGATAATCTATGGAGAATGGCCAGCCACACAATAAAACTATGACGAGGGATATGACCCGGGAACTGAGTGAGGCCATACCAATGGACTTTAGGATAATAAGTCCGAACATGATCCCAAGTGTTTTTTTTTCGGAAAATGGTAAATTGATTCCAAAAAAGGATGTACCAAGTGTTGGCAGAAGAGAACACTTTATTAGGGGAGGGTAACCATTGGACCACATCACTAGAGGTATTAGAGAGAGGCAATGAATGGAGTTGGCCTCTAATTTCCATTAACTCAATAATGTTTGTAAGAGGCCAATTCCATTCACTTCCATCAATAACATCGGACACTTTGGCATTTGAAGGGATGAACCTTTGCATGTAGACAAGATTACAGCTAGTCGGTGGCATATATCCTATGCCAAGGTTTGTGTCAAAGTTAGTGCTAAGGAAGATCTCATCAATACATTTGATTTAGAGACCGAAGATGCTAACAGAGATCTTGTTCGGATTCCTATTAATGTGGATTACCAATGGAAGTCCCCCAAATGCTCCAAGTGCTCTGTTTTTGGACATGACTATGCTAAAAAGTTACCTCCTAAGCCGACTCCTTATACTTATTATAGGCTAAAATAGAGCAACTACAAGCCCAAAGCCCCTAAGGGATCGATTGAGGTGGGGGTTTGGAAAGTGGTTACCAGGAAAGATAAAGGAAAAAATATCATTGATGCCTCTGTTCCTACTCCGCTTGGTAGGGTTGCCCCATTAGATGTGCCTGAAGGTAAAACAGGTTCTCTATTCTTTCCTATGCAAGCGAAGTTATTTTTTTTTTCGGAAAAAAGGGTTAATTTAAACGAAAAAGCCAATCTCTTGCAATGACGCAAGTGATGTTATTGGTCAAGACTCAATCAAAGTTGATGAAGAATGCTCTCACACTACTAGATTGGGTAGCCTTGGGGCCAGTTCTTCTAGCCAATCCCCTGTGGCGCGATCAGCGATGAAGTTAGGGGGGACCTCGATTTAGGTCCTATAGTGGAGAGTGATCCAGTTGAGGACATGGGTTTGGATTTTGAGGATTTGGACTTTATCCCTGTGGCCTCTATGTCGGCTAGGCTATGGAAAAAAGAAGTTAAGAAAAATTTTCGAGGAAATCAATCTAGGGGAAATATGGCTAGCTCTTTCGATGACTTTTCTTTCTTTGGTTTTCTTTTTTGTTTTGGTGGGATGGGCATTTATCTTGTGTTTGGATCTAGATAGGATCCCATCTCCTGTTGTATTTTCGTCTGCATGTCTTGAGCTTCATTGTTATTTCCTGGGGTATGCCCTTGTACATCTGTACAACTTTTTTTTGGAATTTATTTACCCTTTTTTTGAAGGAAAAAAAAAAAGAAAAAGAAAAAAAGTAGCACTTAAGTCATCAGCTTGATTTGGGGTTATCCTTTTAGAAACAAATTTCTTGAGGGATTCAATCCCAGGATAATCAACATGAGAATTTGAACCAAGTAGAGTCAGATAGAAATTTTAGGCCTCTGTACTTATATCCTTCTCAGTATCCACTTTGGTCCCATCAGCTTTGGTAAAGCTAGTAATAATGCTTTGATTCCTTCTCCCATTAATACACTTATAAAAATAAGTAGAATTGATACGAACCACGCCAACAATGTGACGAAACCCGTAACACGATTAATGCCTTGGACCGTTCTACTGTCAAATTCGAATGAAAACCGCAACCCAACACCTATAACAGATGCGAACCTTGGTATAAAGGATGTAGACGCCACAATCAAGGATGGAAAACTCGATTGATAAGTCCAGGTATGAACGCCATAGAGTAAATCTGATAGTTTGAATAGTTCTTCAAAGAACCAAAGAGAAAACTCTTACAATAGTATTAATGATCAAAATTGCATATTACAAACCCTAAAACTGTTTAAATAGCTGAGGCTTACAGTTGGGCCCTATAATCCTATGAAATATTATGCCCCCAAAATAAATTCACCCAAAATTAAAATAAAACGAAACTAAAGGAATAAGGAAAGTTCCATAGTTGGCATGCAAGCCTACAATTTAGCAATTTAAGCAATTAAGAAAAAATGATAATCAAATTCTAATTTTAGGAAAACTAAAATTTGACTTCAATCTTGAACTACTGGATTATTCTTCTAGAACTTCAATTAGATTGAGACATCTTTGTGGACCAAGCTCAATAGGCCTCCACAAATTTTCCTGAGACCAAACTTCTTGAATTAGCCTATTAAGTGCCTCTTTGAACTTCTTTGCCCGAGCCCTCGTAACTGGTCCAATTGGAATTTGAACTGGTTCCGTTGAAGACGTGCCATGATTTGCATCATTCCCCTCCTCTTGAAAAAGAATTTGTCCTGAAATCATCACCTATATCAGAAGGACTCAAATCAGTAACATTAAAAGTAGCACTTACATTGTACTCACCTGGCAAATCTAGCTTGTAAGCATTGTCATTAATGGCGCTCGAGAACTTGGAAAGGCCCATCTCCTTGTGGCAGCAATTTGGAATGTCTTTCAGCCAGAAATCTCTCTTTTCGCATGCAACCAAACCCAATCTCCGGATTAAAAATCATCTTGTGACGCCCCATGTTGGCTTGCTTTGCATATTGCTCTGTTCGTCGCTCAATGTTGAGTCTGGCTTTCTCATGAATCTGCTTAACAAAGTCAGCTTTCCTTTGGCCATCTAAATTAAAACGCTCCGTCAAAGGTAAAAGGAGACAAATCCAACGGATTTAATGGATTAAACCCATATACAATTTCAAATGGTGAAAATTTAGTAGCAGAATGAACAGATCGATTGTAAGCAAACTCAACATGTGGTAAACAATCTTCCCATATTTTAATGTTCTTTTGAATAATAGCCCTTAACAAAGTTGACAAAGTCCTATTTACTACTTCAGTTTGACCATCAGTTTGTGGGTGACAACTAGTAGAAAATAATAACTTAGTCCCTAACTTACACCACAAGGTCTTCCAAAAGTAACTCAAGAACTTAGCATCTCTATCCGAAATAATTGTTCTAGGCATACCATGTAATCTTACAATCTCCCTAAAGAACAAATCAGCAACATTTGATGCATCATCCATTTTGTGACATGGAATAAAATGTTGCATTTTAGAAAAGCGATCTACCACCACAAAAATCGAATTCCTACCCCATTTGGTCCTCGGAAAACCTAACACAAAGTCCATTGAGATATCAATCCAAGGCTCACTAGGAATAGGCAGTGGTGTGTATAATCCATGGGGTTACACTCGAGATTTTGCTTGCCTACAAGTTACACATCTTTCACAAATTCTCTCAACATCTCTTTTTATGTGTGGCCAAAAGAAATGCTCGTGTAGGATGGCTAGTGTCTTAGCAACTCCAAAGTGTTCATTAAACCCCCACCATGCGATTCCCTCACTAACAAATCGCATAATGAACAATTAGGAACACAACTTATTCTCCCGAAATAAGAAATCTTCATACCTAAATAATTTACCTAATGCTTTTTTCTCATAATTCCTATACTCTTCACGAAAATCTTGGTCTAATGGATAGAATTCTTTAATGTGTTCAAAACCAAGCAATTTTGCATCAAGAGTAGAAATCAATGCATACCTGCGAGAGAGAGCATCTGCAACGATGTTTTCCTTACCTTGCTTGTAACAGATGACATATGGAAATGTCTCAATGAATTCCACCTATCGCGCATGCCTCCTATTCAACTTGTGCTGGCCCTTCAAATGTTTCAAGGATTCGTGATCGGTATGAATCATAAACTCCTTAGGCCAAAGATAGTGTTGCCACGTCTCCAATGCTCGGACTAACGCATACATTTCCTTGTCTTAGGTAGGGTAGTTTAAGGCCGCCCCACTCAATTTCTCACTAAAGAATGCAATTGGTCGTCCTCCTTGCATGAGAACTGCGCCTATGCCAATACCCGAAGCATCACATTCAATTTCAAATGTTTTAGTAAAATCTGGTAGAATAAGTGAAGGAGCATGAGTTAATTTTTCTTTCAGTAATTGAGACGCCTTATCTTGTTCTTCCTCCCATTTGAATCCAACGTTGTTCTTGATGACTTCGGTAAGTGGGGTGGCTATGCTACTAAAGTCTTTCACGAACCTCTGGTAAAAACTAACAAGCCCATGAAAACTTCAAACTTGGCCTACACTCGTGGGCATTGGCCACTCGTGAATCGCACAAACCTTTTCCTCATCAACCTGTACTCCTTGGGCACTAACAACAAAGCCAAGAAACACAAGCTTATCTGTGCAAAAAGTGCACTTCTTAAAGTTAGCAAATAACTTTTCCTTTCTCAAGACTTCCAAAATTGATTTCAAGTGTAGAACATGGTCATCAAAGTTTTTGCTATAAATGAGTATATCATCAAAATAGACAACAACAAATCTACCTATAAAGGTACGCAAGACATGGTTCATTAATCGCATAAATGTACTTGGTGCATTAGTTAATCTAAATGGCATCACTAACCAGTCATATAAACCATGTTTTATTTTAAAAGCAGTTTTCCATTCATCTCCTTCTTTCATTCTTATTTGATGATAACCACTTTTTAGATCAATCTTAGAAAATACACAAGCACCATGCAGCTCATCTAACATATCATCCAAGTGAGGGATAGGGTGTCGATACTTTACCGTGATATTGTTGATGGCTCAACCATCAACGCACATCCTCTACGTCCCATCCTTCTTAGGAACCAAAATCACCGGAACGGCACACGGGCTCATGCTTTCTCTCACGTACCCCTTTTCCATCAATTCACTTACTTGCCTTTGCAGCTCCTTTGTCTCCTCAGGATTAGCACAATAGGCAGGTCGATTTGGAATGGAAGTGCCAGGTACGAAGTCAATTTGGTGTTCGATCCCTCGAGTAGGCGGCAAACTGTGCAGAATCTCTTCGGGCATGACATCACCAAATTCCTGCAAAAGAGAAACAACAGAACTAGGCAAAGCGGGGTCAATCTCGTTAGTGTTCAGAAATGCCTCTTGATACACTAGTATAATCATTGGCTGATTTAGAAACATCGCTCTTTTGAGTTCACTCGCTTTTGCATAGAAATTTGTTTTTCTCTCAATTTTTATCTCTCTAACCGAATCTCCTCGCTTTTTTTCTCTCTCAATTTTCTCAGCCTCTCTTTTTTCTTCACTCGAATTTTCACTCACTTTCATTTTCTCTTTCTCTCCTTTTTGAACACTCTCCTTTTGTAACCTCACTTGATCCTCATAAACTTGTTGCGGGGTTAAAGGTACAAGAGTGATCGAACATTGATTAAGTACAAATGAATATTTGTTCGTAAAGCCATCATGCTTCACGTGCCTATCAAACTGCCATGGACGCCCTAGCAATATGTGTCCAGCGTGCATCGGTACTACATCACACATCAATTCATCTTCGTACTTACCAATTCAAAATGCCACAAACACCTGTTTGTTCACTCTTAACTCACCACTATCATTTAACCGTTACAACTTGTACGACCTAGGGTGTTTCAGCGTGGGCAGCCCTAACTTCTCCACCATTATTGTACTTGCAACATTAGTACAACTACCACCATCAATAATCACACTACATACCTTGTCCTTAACATAGCACCTAGTATGGAAGATGTTTTCTCGCTACACTTCCTCAACTTCTCTTGCTTGCACACTCAATGCTCTCCTAGCCACCAATGTCAATGCATCTGGGGCAATGTACTCCTCCTCAGGAATGTCCTCCAACAGTGGCATATCACCGGTGTCAGAATCGTCATCCTCTATTTCAATCTCACCATTGTTTCACATCACCATAACCCGCTTATTTGCACATTGACTTGCTATGTGTCCCCTGCCTTGGCATTTAAAACACTTAATGTCACGATTTCTAGAAGTAAAAGAATCGGATTTACCTTGATTTCCATGGCTGGCCACCTCTTCTTTTTGCTCAGTTTTTGGCTTCACCAAAGGCTGCTTCTCATCTCTTTTCCAATTATTTGGTTTCCAAGCGGATGTATTGGAATTTTGGCTTGGACGTGTGCTGCTGCCCCTCCGCTTGAGTTGATTCTCAATTTTAATAGCCATGTGTACCATATCCTTCAATTCAACATAGTGTTGCAATTCCACTACATTGGCAATTTCCCGATTCAACCCAACTAAGAATCTAGCAATTGTAGCCTCTCGATCTTCCTCTACATTCGCTCGAATCATAGCAACTTCCATCTCCTTATAATATTCTTCTACACTTCTATTTTTTTTTTTTTTTTTTTTCAGAAAATGGTAAATAGATTCCAAAAAGGGCTATACACTAGTACAAGGGGCATACCCCAGGATATACCACAAAGCACAAAGAATAGGATAAGTGGTAAATCAAGCCACTAGGAATGCCTCAAAAGGCCAAATAAGAAGGACAAAAAAGAAAACCAAACCAAGCAATCAATCAACTAACCATAACAACAAAAAGACCAAACTAATCCCAATTACGCAACACGGCTTAAAGATGGTTTTGAGTTTTCCGTTTGATCCTTATTTGAGCATTGATTTGTGAGACAAAGATCTTCAAAAGGTGCTCTTTCGGAGTAGATAAGTTCTAAAAAGTTCTTTTATTTCTTTTTCGCCAAAGGCCATAAATAGTAACCCCCAAACAAATTCTGGGTATTATATGCTGAGGTGTCCTCCCCTTCCAATGCTGGATCATCTAAGAGATAGTGCTATCGCAAGGGGTGCCATTCCAAATTAGGTCACATCTCAACATCAAATCCTGTCAAATGAAATTGGAGTAAGTACACTCAAAGAAAAGATGATCATGAGAGTCCATTTGCCTAAGACATAAAGAACAAGCTAAAGGCCCAAGAGTAAAGTTACAAATTCTATCTTGGGTTGCTAGCCTTCTCTGGATGGCTAACCATAATATAAAGTTCTATCTAGGAGTGCTCCCAGAATACCAAACAAATGGGTACCAAGGGACTTCAGGATTAATAGGTCTAAGGTGGTTCCAGACATGAGAGAAATTAAACTTGCCATTAGGAGAGGTAGTCCAAACAATTTTGTTTTGTAGAGCAGTCGGTTGATAAAAATTGGACAAGAAGGCCCGAACTTCATTTAGACCAATGGAGTTAGAGGAGGGCCAATTCCATTGAAACTGAGAAATAATAGTTGCCACTTTAGCATTAGAAGCTATAGCTGCATCATAGGCAATACGAGAGGTGTAACTCTCAAACAAAGGCCCACAAGGGAGCCAATTATCATTCCAAAGAGACGTACTTAGACCATTACCAATTCTATGTTTAATTAAAGGCCTAACTATACTCCTAAGCTTTAACAGTTTTCTCCAATACCAAGAGCATTGACCAGGGGCTTTTACCTCCCAAATACTTTTGGTTTTGATCATGTACATGTGAATCCATTATTTCCATAAAGAATTATTTGAGGGGTCAAGAATACTCCCCAGATGTTTAAGATTAAGCACAGTATTCATAAGGAATATGTCTTTAAGGCCGAGGCCTCCCTCTTTCTTAGGTTTGCAGACATTAACCCAAGCAATTTTGGCACCATGGACTCTATCAGTGCCTCCTCTCTAAAGAAATTTGCTCATACATTGCTCCACCTATTTAAGAACACTTTTAGGTAATATGAACATTCCAGACCAAAAAAGTTGAATCCCAGATAACACAGAACGTATAATCCGAACCCTTCCCGCAAAAGAAAGAAATTTGGATTTCCAAGAGTTAATTCGAGAACAGGTTCTTCACAATGACATTTCTTTAATTTAGTAGTTATCAAAGGCACACCTAAATACTTTAAAGGGCTTTTTCGAAGAAAAAAAATACTTTAAGGGGAGACTCCCTTTGGAAAAATGGAATTCATTCAACAAATCAGTAGTCAAGTTATCATCAACTCCAAACACGAAAAGACTTTTTTTTTTTTCGAAAAATGCAAACACGAAAAGACAGCTTTTGGTATTATTAGCTAGCAAGCCAGAAATCTCATAAAATTGGTTCAGAGTATGTCTAATAAGTTTTGTTGACTCCAAGTCCCCATTTAAAAGAATAATTAAATCATCAGCGAAGTAAAGATGTGAGATTTTCATTTTATCGCATTTCCAATGGTAGAAAAAAGGACAATTCTGAATGTTAAATTGAAGGAATTGGCTCAGGGAATCCATAATAATCACAAATAAGTATGGGGAAATAGGATCTCCTTGCCTAAGACCTTTAGCTCCATCAAAAAATCCTACAGATTCACCATTAAAATTAATGGAATACTTTGGAGTAGAAATACAAGCTTTAATCCATTTTCTCATTAAAGGAGGAAAACCCAAAATATCAAGGAGATCAAATAGGAAACTCCAATTAACATGGTCATAAGCTTTCATAAGGTCCACCTTAGGGACAGCCCGAGGTTTACCACTAGTTTTATGGTAATCTCTTAAAAGGTCTTGAGCAAGCAAAATATTATCACTAATTTTCCTCCCTTTAACAAAGGCCGATTAAGCTTAATCAATAATATAGGGAAGAATCACTTGAAGTTTGTTAGCAATAAGTTTTGAGATGCATTTGTAGATAGTATTACAACATGAGATAGGCCTAAAGTCTCCAATCTTAGAAGGATTAGGGACTTTAGGAATCAAAGCGATAATAGTAGCATTAGACTCCCTAAGCATTTCACCCATGGTGAAAAATTCAGTAATAGTAGAAGTGATATCAGAACCCACATTGTGCCAAGAATGTTTTAAAAAAATAGGCATTAAAACCATCCGGACCCGGGGCTTTGTTATCATGTAAAGAGAAGAAAGCTTCTTTAATCTCAACATGGGTGGGAACTCTATCAAGACCCAACAAAAGATTCTCAGGTATCCTTTTATGGATAAAAGTTCTTAACATATCAATACCTGGGTAAGGATTTATAGCTGGGGTACCCAGGAGATTTTTGAAATATCTAACAGCTTCTTTTTTTTTTCGGAAAATGGTGAATAAATAAAACAAAAGCCAAACGGCACTATACAAAAATACAAGGGGCATACCCCAGGATATACAATAAGCACAAAAAAGAGCATCCAGATGATGCAACTAAGGGGAAAATATCTAACAGCTTCTTGTTTAGCCTCTTCAACATTACAGGTAAACTGGCCGTTAGGAGTTTCCAATTTGAAAATCCTCTTCCTATTCCTTCTCTCTTTGATATAATTGAAGAAAAAGAAATATCTAGTGTTTTTATCTCCACCCTCCAACCATTGTATTCTAGATTTTTGTTTGAGGGTCTCTTCCTCAATGGAAATAGCTTCAATAAAATTTCTCATGCACTCTTTTTGCTTGGTTAAAAGATAAGTGTCAAGAGGATTTTGAAGAAGGTTAGATTGGACATTTTCCAACTCTTCTCTGGCTTTGTCAGCAAGAAGCTTTTCTCTTCCATAGAAATGTTTGTTGAAGCTTTTTAAATCTTGTTTGACAATTCTAAGTTTATGACAAATTTGGTACTGGAGAGTGCCTCTAACATTGGAATTCCATGCTTGGGATACCACATTAGAATAGTTCTCAAGTTGAGTCCAAAAGTTATAGAATTTAAAAGATCTTCCCTTCTTGTTAGCAACTTTATCAACATGAGTAATAATAGATGAATGATCAGAGATACCTGGTTTGTGGAAGTGAGTAAAAGAGTCAGGAAAGTTATCCAGCCACGCTTGGTTGACTAAGGCTCTGTCTAATTTTCTTTCTGTAAAATTAGGTTTCCCATATCTTCTATTACACCAAGTGAAAAATTCTCCAGAATATCGCAAGTCAGACAGACAAAATTGGTTCACAAACTTAGTAAAGTCATGAATATCAGAAGTCAAACAAGCATTAGCATCAGAAATCTCAGAGGTATTTAAAACAACATTAAAGTCCCCCAAAACAATGTGGTTAAGATTGGTTGAACCAATAGAGTTAGCTATAGACTTCAGGGTAGTCCATAGACTAACTCTCTCAGGGCTAGTGTTAGCTCCATAAATAAAAGAAGCTTCAAAAGAAATGGTCTGGTCATCATTTTCAATAAGAGTGTGAATAACCTGGGAGTTAATTCTAAGGATAGAAAGATTAACTTTGTTTGGATTCCATGCAACCCAAATTCTACCAACAGAGGTAGTAGAACTATTGGTAACAAGGCTCCAATTTTTGAAAATGCTTTTTTTGATCATTTCTTCATTAGACTGTCTAACTTTGGTTTCAACAATTCCAATAACATCAAAAGGGTTGGTTGAGACCCCTAATATTCCAACAACTAATAATCATTAAGTTCTTTTATGAGGTTTATTCTTCGTACCTGAGGATGATCCTTTCTTATTCCTTTTACCTTGACTTAGGCAATTCTGAGTTTTAGTAAAGGGAGAGATAAGAGGAGAGATCTAACCTAAATCAAGAGAGAGACCAACCCTCTGGGTGGGGTTGGCTGGAGTGGTTGGGGAGAAGTGTGATGCAGAATCCTTGTTTCCTTCTTCCATTTCATATGCCTGACAATTCTTATTATCCTCATTGGGTTGCTGCATGGATTTTGGAATTTGCTGGGAATGTTCCTCTTCCACCAATTCTGTGCTCATAGTTTTTGGAGAAAGGGAAGTTTGGTCTTTCTTTCCTTCAACTGCATCCTTAGCAATGTGAGCTATACATTCTTGTTCATGAGACTCTTCAATCTGCAGGTGACTACGAGATATATTAACTTTGCAAGAATTGAAAGTATCTAATTTAGCAACAACATCCTCTCTAATTGAGGGGGTTGATCTGTTACTGGATTTCTGTGAGTCCTCATCAAGTGGTAAAAT
Source organism: Hydrangea macrophylla (assembly GCA_033977485.1). Classification (NCBI taxonomy): domain Eukaryota; kingdom Viridiplantae; phylum Streptophyta; class Magnoliopsida; order Cornales; family Hydrangeaceae; genus Hydrangea; species Hydrangea macrophylla. The sequence continues at coordinate 25,913,143 of CM066988.1, read as the reverse complement.
AACATTCGGATCTTGGATAATATAAGGATCTCCTTCCTTCACTGAAGTTGGCAGATCATTGGGATCGTCAACCTCATTGACTTCCAAGGAGGAAAACATGTTACTGTTCAAAGGCAGACTCTTGGGACTTAAGGAAGTAGAAGAGTTTAAGTGGGTATCTGGAATTTTCCTTGAGTTGGCATCCCTAGCAATACCAATTGTGGATTCATCCAAATTGGAATGAGTTGAAGTAGTGCCTCTATTTCCAGCTCTTATGAACTTGCCCTTATCCTTGGTTTGCCAAGCACCTTCAGTGTTCTCCTGATTAATAGGAGGAGCTTTCTGGGTATGACTTGGATCTTTAGGTAATTTAGCACAATCGTGGCCAAATTTCTTGCACTTATCACATCGAATGGGGTTCCATTAGTATTGAATTGGGAGGTAAATTGGGTCAATTTCACCCGTAATAGGGTCTTCGAAGTCACTGACAATTTCTTTAGGTAATTCCTACTTAGCATTCAGCTCAATGCATATACAAGCATATGAGATTCTTCTTCCTTCAGCATGCAGAGGTTTCCCAATTGCACTAGCAATGTGACTTAGACCCAGTGGATTCCACAGTTCAAGAGGAATATTATAAATATGTACCCAAACAGGGATTGTGGAGACTGCTTCTCTGGAAAGAGTGAGGCCAGATTGCCATTTTCTCAAAATAATTGGCTGCCCACTCACATGCCATGGACCACCTTCAAGAATAGCCAAACATTCCTCCTCACTATTGAAATTAAAGAAGAAGAAGCCCGAATCAGTAGCAACCAAACTTTGCTCGTATAACTCCCGATAGTAGTAGTTTGGAATGAACCGCTTCCTCATCACAGTTTTCATCTCCTCCCATGTCTCTATTGGATGCTCCCTCTTTTTCCTCCTATTTAGTACCAATTGATCCCACCAAATAATAGCATAATCAGAAAATTCAATGGCTGCAAGTTTTACTTTCTTAATCTCGGAGTAATTGTGGCAATCGAATATTAATTCCACCTTCTTCTCCTATTCAAGATATGCTTTCGGATTAGTCTTTCCTTGAAACGGAGGAATCTTCATCTTAATACTACCCAAATTATTATCTTCCTGGTTCCTAGCTTCTCTAAACCTAACTTCTCTACCCCTACCACCATATCTCCTATGATTATCTATTGACTCCCGATCATTTTTTTCATCAAAGTCTTCCCCAAAATACTCCTCATCATCAACTCTCACTCTTCTTTGTACATTACAAACATTTTGTGGTTGCCTATGTGGTGTACTCTCTTCAACTCTATCCAATCTAACCAAGTCCCTTGTGGCCGAGTGGTAAGCTTCTTGGGTGTACTACCCAAGAGGTTTAGTGTTCAAGTCATGGGGAGTGTGGCCACTGGAGTATTCACTCGGCGCCTCCAGGCCTCGGGGGATTAGTCGAGGTAAACGCAAGCTGGCCCGGACACCCCCGATTACCAAAAAAAAAAAACTCTATCCAATCTCTCATGTATCGGTTCTAATTTTGCCCTCATCATTCACCTCATCTCCCCTACTAAAGCTTGCATTCGTAGATTCGTAACAATCGGATGTTGAGCCTCTTCATCTGTGACTTTTCCCTGATTTTTAGCCATAATCCCTGTAGGAACGGATTAGAAATAAAAATAGATCCTCACTACACTCCCTCACGTGTTTCACTCAAGAAAATGATTCACTCGTGTTTACACTCAAAATCAAATCGACTTTTACCCTCTTATGTGCTCACCACTCTTGCCTTTTTCCACTCGTGGTAATTCTCACTCGGTTCTTATTAAACTGATCAAACAATGACCAGAATTTCTCAGTAACAATCCACACCCAAACTAGACCAATCAAATTTGGAAGTTAAAAGCACGACTAAAACGAACGCAGATGGCTAGGTTTCCAAAAGCACAAAAAAATGGAATTTTTGGAAAAAAAATTTCACACTATGGAGTAAGGTCAGATTCGGACTCCTTAGAACCCAAATATCGTAAAACAAAAATATAATTTTAAGCCGAGTTTTTGTACTCTTTTTTTTTTTTGCCTACCGATCTTTTCTCTTCTTTTCTTTTCTTTTCTTTTCTTTTCTTTTTTTTTTGATACGGTTCAGAAACGAGAACGAATAAGAACAGAAACGAAAAAGATTGGTTAAACCTGAGACTAGAACCTGGATCTGATACCAACTGATACGAACCACGCCAACAATGTGACGAAACCCGTAACAAGATTAATACCTCGGACCGTTCTACTGTCATATTCGAATGAAAAACCGCAACCCAACACCTATAACAGATGCGAACCTTGGTATAAAGGATGTAGACGCCACAATCAAGGATGGAAAACTCGATTGATAAGTCCAGGTATGAACGCCACAGAGTAAATCTGATAAGTTCGAATAGTTCTTCAAAGAATCAAAGAGAAAACTCTCACAATATTATTAATGATCAAAACTGTATATTACAAACCCTAAAACTATTTAAATAGCTGAGGCTTACAGTTGGGCCCTATAAGCCTACGAACTATTATGCCCCAAAATAAATTTGCCCAAAATTAAAAAAAAACGAAACTAAAGGAATAAGGAAAGTTCCATAGTTGGCATGCAAGTTCCAACTTAACATTGCTTTGAACTTAAAACACATTTGGACTCTTTTTTACCTCCCAAAAGAATTCTCTTTGGACTAGATGGATTAATGCATATATGCTTAAAGTTAAAAGTTTTTGGGCTGTCAAGCCTACTTCTCAATGTTCGTGGTACTGGAAAAAGCTTCTTAATTTAAGAGATAACGTCCGGGCTATTCTTCGTCATAGAATGGGTGTGGTAATGACAATTGGCATCCTTTTTTTTTTCGGAAAGTGGTAAATAAAAAAATTAAAAAAAAACAATTGGCATCCTTTAGGTCCTCTTGTGGCTAGATTTGGCCATCGTGTTGTGTATGTTGCTGCACTAAATCTTAATAAAAGAGTTTCTGTGGTGATTGAGGGTGAGTCATGGAATTGGCCTCTAACTAATACTCTTGAGCTTATGGAAATAAGAGACCAATTACATTCCCCCCCTCTCCTTCTGATTCTTGTGATGTGGTTGTTTGGTTACCGTCTCCCAATGGGAAGTTCTCTTTGGCCCATATTAGGGAAGTTAATCCTAAGGTTCCTTGGCATCATCTTGTTTGGTTCTCTGGTCATATTCCTAGACATAGTGTCATTTTATGGTTTGCTTTTCTCAACAGGTTATCAACACATGATAGGATATTTTCCTTCACTCCAAGACCGTTGGCTTGTGTTCTTTGTCATAAAGGTATGGAATCCCATGATCATTTATTCTTCAACTGTTCTTATTCTTCTTTTGTGTGGCAGGGGATCAAGCAGCGGTTGGGCGTGTCCAGAATGGCTTCTTCTTGGAATAACTTGGTGGAGTGGGCAGCTAGGACTTGGAAGCAGAAAACACCCAATCACATTGTCTCTAAGTTCTTCTTGGGTTTAGCCACTTATAGCATATGGAATGAAAGAAATGCTCGGACATTCAAGAAGGAATCAAAAACCAAAGAAATGATCCTTCAAGATATCTCCCTCCAGATTGTCACTTAAATCCAAATCAAGTGGAAGAACGACCCTCACCTACCGCATTATATTGGAAGATGGAATTGACCGGTTTCGTCTCTCTCTCTGTCTCTGGAGTGCTTATATGGTTGGAAATCTCTTATTCCGCCCCCTCATGGGATGTTCTTATGGAATGGACATCAAACAAGTGGAGAGGCAAGACTCCATGGCATATTGTCCCTAATATGTGCCTTGGATTATTTGTTTATAGCATGTGGAAAGATAAAAAATGCGATAACTTTCAACTTTGAAGTAAAGACTAAGGATAAAGTTTTACAAGACATTTGCCTACAGATTTCCCTTACAAATACAAGCTACATGATCCCCATCTTCCTCAATACATTGTAAGATGGACCATTACTCCATAGTGGGGTCATTGCCTTGGCCCTCTCTTTTGTCATACTGGAGTTTCCTTGATGTCTTTTTTTTTATTGGCTTGCTTAGTGCTTTGTTTTGTTAGGTTGGGTTTCTCTGGTTTTTGCTTTTGTTTTTCCCCATCCTTTGTTGCATTGTCTGGATGCATTTTCTTGTGCTTATTGTTTATCCTGGGGTATGCCCCTTGTACTTTGTACAGTGTCGTTCGGCTAAAAAAAAATAGTTGGCATGCAAGCCTACAATTCAGCAATTTAAGCAATTAAGAAAAAATGACAATCAAATTCTAATTTTAGGAAAACTAAAATCTGACTTCAATCTTAAACTGCTGGATTATTCTTCTAGAACTTCAATTAGATTAAGACATCTTTGTGGACCAAGCTCAATAGGCTTCCATGAATTTTCCTAAGACCAAACTTCTTGAATTAGCCCATTGAGTGCCTCTTTGAACTTCTTTGCTCGAGCCCTCGTAACTGGTCCAATTGGAATTTCAACTGGTTCTCTTAAAGACGTGCCATGATTTGCATCAAGAATTCTAATCCCCAACTGCCAACCATTGAATTCTAGATCTTTGTCTAGCACAGTCTTCTTCCAGTCTGTATACAGTAGTAAAGTCTCTGAGGATGTTCTTTTCCTGGAATAAGAGTGTAGAGTTTAAAGGGTCAGCATCAATCAATCTCAGACATTGATGCAGTGATACGAACCCCGCCAACAATGTGACAAAACCCGTAACACGATTACTGCCTCGGACCGTTCTACTGTCAGATTCAAATGGAAACCGCGACCCAACACCTATAACAGATGCGAACCTTGGTATAAAGGATGAAGACGCCATAATCAAGGATGGAAAACTCGATTGACAAGTCCAGGTATGAACGCCACAGAGTAAATCTGATAAGTTCGAATAGTTCTTCAAAGAACCAAAGAGAAAACTCTCACAATATTATTAATGATCAAAACTGAATATTACAAACCCTAAACTGTTTAAATAGCTGAGGCTTACGGTTGGGCCCTATAAGCCTACGAAATATTACGGCCCAATATAATTTACCCCAAAACTAAAATAAAAACAAACTAACAAATATGAAAGTTTCTAAGTTGGCATGCAAGCCTATAATTTATTCTAAAGCTTGAATCAAGGACACCCAGCCTTGTGGATCACTAGTATCCTCCTTTGGGCCACAAAGATTAGTCTCAACCCAAATTTGTTGAACCGGTCCATTGAGATTGTCCTTGAACCATTTTGCTCGCACCCTAGTAACTGGATCAATTGGCACATGGTTCGGGTTCGCATTCCACCTTGTGCTAGCCGCCATGTTCTCATCATTCCCCTCCTCTTGAAAAGGATTTGTCCTCAAATCATCACCTACATCAAAAGGAGATAAATCAGCAACATTGAAAGTAGTACTAACATTATACTCACCAGGCAACTCTAGCTTGTAGGCATTATCATTGATGCGCTCAAGAACTTGAAAAGGACCATCGCATCGGGGAAGCAATTTAGAATGCCTTTGTGCAGGAAATCTTTCTTTTCGCATATGTACCCAAACCCAATCTTCGGGTTCAAAGATGATATTGCGTCGCCCTTTGTTAGCTTGCGTTGCATATTGCTTCGTTCTTCGCTCAATATTGAGCCTTTTTTTCTCATGAATCTGCTTAAAAAAATCTGCTTTCTTTTTGCCATCTAAATTAACACGCTCAGTAACAGGTAAAGGAGATAAATCCAAAGGAGTTAAAGGATTAAAACCATACACAATTTCAAAGGGTGAAAATTTAGCAGTAGAATGGATGGTACCATTATAAGCAAACTCAACATGTTGTAAAACATTCTTCCCATATTTTGATGTTCTTTTTAATAATAGCCCTTAACAAAGTAGATAAAGTCCTATTTACTACTTCGGTTTGACCATCAGTTTGTGGATGACAAGTAGTAGAAAATAATAACTTAGTCCCCAACTTACACCACAAGGTCTTCCAAAAGTAACTCAAGAACTTAACATCTCTATCTGAAACAATGGTTCTAGGCATACCATGTAATCTCACAATCTCCTTAAAGAACAAATCAGCAACATGTGAAGCATCATCAGTTTTGTGACATGGAATAAAATGTGCCATCTTGGAAATCTATCCACAACCACAAAAATTGAGTCTCGGCCGTGTTTAGTCCTAGGTAAACCTAACACAAAATCCATTGAAATATCAATCCACGGTTCACTAGGAATTGGAAGAGGTGTGTATAAGCTATGGGGTTGTACTCTAGATTTCGCTCGCCTACATATGACACATCTACCACAAATCCTCTCAACATCTTGTTTCATGCGTGGCCAATAGAAGTGTTCTTGCAAAACGGCTAATGTTTTAACTACCCCAAAATGTCCCATTAACCCTCCCCCATGTGACTCTCTCACAAGCAATTCTCTCACAGAACAATTTGGAATGCACAATTTATTTTCTCGAAATAAAAACCCCTCATGCCTATAGAATTTATTATGGCCAATTTTTTTTACAAGATTCAAACTCTTCACTAAAATCTAGGTCTAAAGGATACAATTCTTTAATATGCTCAAAACCAAGAATATTAGCATCAAGAGTGGAGATTAGAATGTGCCTTCGAGAAAGTGCATCGGCAACGATGTTCTCCTTACCTTTTTTATATCGAATGGCGTATGGAAACGTCTCAATGAATTCAACCCATCGTGCATGTCTCTTGTTCAGCTTGTGTTGGACTTTAAGGTGCTTTAAGGACTCATGATCAGTGTGGATCACGAACTCTTTTGGCCACAAGTAATGCTGCCATGTCTCCAAAGCTCAAACCAATGCGTACATCTCTTTGTCAGAAGTGGGATAGTTTAAGGCAGCCCCACTTAACTTCTCACTAAAATATGCAATTGGTCTTCCTTGTTGCATAAGCACGACGCCAATACCTAATCCTAAAGCATCACATTCAATTTCAAAAGTTTTTGTAAAGTTAGGTAAAGCAAGTAAAGGTGCATGAGTTAATTTTTCCTTGAGTAATTGAAATGCCTTCTCTTGCTCTTCCCCCCATTTGAACCCAACATTTTTCTTGATGACTTCGGTTATTGGTGCAACTATACTATTGAAGTCTTTTATGAACCTTCTGTAAAAACTAGTAAGTCCATGAAAACATCGCACATTACTTATACTAGATGGGCTTGGCCATTCTTGGATAGTACAAATCTTTTCTTCATCAACCTGTATTCCTTGAACACACACAACAAAACCAAGAAACACAAGCTTATCGGTGCAAAAAGAGCACTTCTTTAGGTTAGCAAACAACTCTTCCTTTTTAAGTACATCTAACACAAGTTTTAAATGCTTTAAATGCTCTTCCAAGTTTTTGCTATAAATAAGGATATCATCAAAATAAACAACCACAAATTTTCCAATGAAAGCACACAAAACATGGTTCATCAATCTCATGAAAGTACTAGGAGCATTAGTTAATCCAAAAGGCATAACTAACCATTCATACAAACCGAATTTGGTTTTAAATGCAGTTTTCCATTCATCACCTTCCTTCATTCTAATTTGATGATACCCACTTTTCAAATCAATCTTAGAAAATATACAAGAACCATGCAACTCATCTAACATATCATCTAAGCGAGGAATAGGGTGTCGATACTTTATCGTTATGTTGTTGACGGCTCGACAATCAACGTACATTCTCCACATCCCATCCTTCTTAGGAACCAAAATCACCGGAACGGTGCATGGACTCATACTTTCTCTTACGTACCCCTTTTCCATCAACTCACTGACCTGCTTTTGTAGCTCCTTTGTCTCCTCGGGATTGCTTCTATAGGCTGGTCAGTTTGGAATGGTAGCACCGGGCACGAAATCAATTTGATGTTCAATCCCTCGAATAGGGGGTAAACCATGTGGAATCTCCTCAGGAAAGACATCACCAAACTCCTGCAAAAGAGAAACAACAGAACTAGGCAAAGATGAGTCAATTGGGTTAGTGTTTAAAAATGCCTCTTTGTACAAAAGTACACCCATAGGCTGATTTGAAAACAACGCTCGTTTGATCTCACTCGCTTTTGCATAAAAATTCTTTTGGTTTCCCTCTAATTTTCCCTCAATGGCTGCATTTTTCTTTTCTTTTTCTCTCTCAATTTTCTCACTCTTTTTCTTTTGTTCACTCTCTTTCTTTGGATAACTCTCCTTTTGCAACCTCACTTGATCTTCATAAACTTGCTTCGGTGTCAAAGGCACTAAGGTGATTGTCCTTTGATTAAGCACGAATTAGTATTTATTTGTGAAACCATCATGCTTAACACGTTAATCAAATTGCCATGGCCTCCCTAACAACAAGTGTCCAGCTTGCATCGGAACCACATCACTCAAAACTTCATCTTCATATTTCCCAATACGAAAAGGAACTAATACTTGTTTAGTCACCCTTACTTCTCCACTATCATTGAGCCATTGCAATTTATAATGCCCTGGATGCTTGATTGTTGGCAGCCCTAATTTCTCCACCAGAGTTGTGCTAGCAACGTTACTCCCCCCATCGATGATCACACTACACACCTTATCTTTGACATGACATCTCGTATGAAAAATGTTCTCCCGTTGCGCCTCATCATCTTCTTTAACTTGCATATTTAGAGCTCTCCTTGCCACTAACAAATCCCCTTGGGCAGCGTACTCTTCATCATCGGCATCCTCCAATGGTGGCACAAATTCGTTGTCATCTTCATCTTCGGTTTCAATCTCATCATTATCTCATAACACCATAACTCTCTTGTTCGGACATTGGCTAGCTATGTTTCCCCTACCTTGGCACTTAAAACACTTAATATCACGGTTTCGAGAAGTAGACGAATCGGATTTACCTTGATTTCCATGGCTAGCCACCTCTTGTTTTTGCTTAGTTTTTGGCTTCACCAAAGGCTGCTTCTCATCTCTTTTCCAATTATTTTATTTCCAAGAGGATGTATTGGAATTTTGGCTTGGACGTGTGCTGCTGCCCCTCCTCTTGAGTTGATTCTCAATTTTAATAGCCATGTGTGCCATATCCTCCAATTCAACATAGTGTTGCAATTCTACTGCATTGGCAATTTCCCCATTCAACCCAACTAAGAATCTAGCCATTGTAGCCTCTCGATCTTCCTCTACATTCGCTTGAATCATAGCAACTTCCATCTCCTTATAATATTCTTCTACACTCCTGTTACCTTGCCTCAAACTTTGCAACCTGTTATACAACTCCCGATAGTAGTAGCTTGGAATGAACCGCTTCCTCATAATAGTTTTCATCTCCTCCCATGTCTCTATTGGATGCTCCGTATTTCTCCTTCTATTTAGTACCAATTGATCCCATCAAATAATAGCATAATCGGAAAATTCAATGGCAGCAAGTTTTACTTTCTTAATCTTGGAGTAATTATGGCAATTGAGTACTAATTCCACCTTCTTCTCCCATTCAAGATATGCTTCCGGATCAGTCTTTCCTTGAAACGAGGAATCTTCATCTTAATACTACCCAAATTATTATCTTCCCGATTCATAGCTTCTTTAAATCTAACTTCTCTACCCCGACCGCCATATCTCCTATGATTATCTATTAACTCCCGATCATTTTCTTCATCAAAGTCTTCCCCAAAATACTCCTCATCTTCAACTCTCACTCGCCTTGGTTGAACTCTCTCCCCTCTTTGTACATTATGAACATTTTGTTGTTGCCTCTGTGGTGTACCCTCTTCAACTCTATCCAATCTCTCATGTATCGGTTCCAATTCTGCCCTCATCATCCGCCTCATCTCCCCCACTAAAGCTTGTATTTGTAGATTCATAACAACCGGCTGTTAAGCCTCTTCATTTGTGACTCTTCCCTGATCTTGAGCCATAATCCCTGCAAGAATGGATTAGAAATAGAACAGATCCTCACTACACTCCCTCACGTGTTTCACTCAAGAATATGATTCACTCGTGTTTACACTCAAAAATCAAGTCAGCTATTACCCTCTTATGTGCTCACCACTCCTGCCTTTTTCCACTCGTAGTAATTCTTACTTAGTTCTTATGAAACTGATCAAACAATGACCAGAATTTCTCAGTAACAATCCACACCCAAACTAGACCAATCAAATTTGAAAGTTAAAAGCACGACTAAAAACGAACGTGGATGGCTAGGTTTCCAAAAGGACAAAAAAAATGGAATTTTCGGAAACTTTTTTTTCACATTATAGAGTAAGGTCAGATTTGAACTCCTTAGACCCCCAATATTGTAAAACAAAAATAAAATTTTAAGCCGAGTTTTTGTATTTTTTTTATCGCGGCTTACTGATCTCTTCTCTTCTTTTTTTTTTTTTTTTTTTGTTTTTGAATAGTCAGAGAGACTTCACAGTTCACGTATCTGTTTCAGAAATCCTAATTCCTGAGAAGGAAAAGACCACAATAACAACGATCACGAGAATGAACAAACACGAAGTAACAAGAGAAAATCACAGATCAGATTCGCAAACCCTAAACACGAAATTCCAGATCGTAATCGAAAACCTTTTTTTTTTTTGATACGGTTCAGAAACGAGAACGAATTAGAAAATGAAAAGAAAAAAAAACAGAAACAAAAACGAATAAGAACAGAACCAGAAGAAACGAATAAGAACAGAAATGAAAAAGATAGGATAAACCTGAGACTAGAATTGTGCTCTGATACTAACTAATACGAACCCCGCCAACAATGTGACGAAACCCGTAACACGATTAGTGCCTCGGACCGTTCTACTGTCAGATTCAAATGGAAACCGTGACCCAACACCTATAACAGATGCGAACCTTGGTATAAGGATGAAGACACCACAATCAAGGATGGAAAACTCGATTGATAAGTCCAGGTATGAACGCCATAGAGTAAATCTGATAAGTTCGAATAGTTCTTCAAAGAACCAAAGAGAAAACTCTCACAATATTATTAATGATCAAAACTGAATATTACAAACCCTAAACTGTTTAAATAGCTAAGGCTTACGGTTGGGCCCTATAAGCCTACGAAATATTATGGCCCAATATAATTCACCCCAAAACTAAAATAAAAACAAACTAACAAATATGAAAAGTTCCTAGCATGCAAGCCTATAATTTATTCTAGAGCTTGAATCATGGACACCCAGCCTTGTGGATCACTAGTATCCTCCTTTAGGCCACAAAGATTAGTCTCAACCCAAATTTGTTGAACCAGCCCATTGAGATTGTCCTTGAACCGTTTTGCTCGCGCCCTTGTAACTGGACCAATTGACACATGGTTCGGGTCCGTATTCCACGTAAGCTAGCCGCCATATTCTCATCACAATTAGGGAGAGGTTTAGGTGGTTGTTGATTCGATGTGGTAACAGGTGGTTGTGGAGAACCATTGGGGAATGACCTATCAACAACATAAACTGTCTCACAAGAGGACCCACTCCGTAAACCTGTCTCACATGAATTGTGCATTTGACTACTTCCACCAGAGGGCGCATGGGGTTCTTGAGACTTGATTTATGGGGCCGACCCGCGAGGATCCAAAGAAAGAAGGCCAGAGGCCATGTGATTTAAATCAGTGGAAATCATGGGATTGGATATAGTAGGTTTTTTTTTTCTATCGCGGCTTACCGATCTCTTCTCTTCTCTTCTTTCTCTTTTTCTTTTTTTTTTTTCCTTTTTTTTTAATAGTCAGAGAGACTTCACAGTTCACATTTCTGTTTCAGAAACCCTAATTCCTGAGAAGGAAAAGACCACAATAACAACGATCACGGGAACGAACAAACACGAAGTAACAAGAGAAAATTACATATCAGATTCGCAAACCCTAAACACAAAATTCCAGATCGTAATCGAACACCTTTTTTTTTATATGGTTCAGAATCGAGAATGAATAAGAAAACGAAAAGAAAAAAAAAACAGAAACAAAAACGAATAAGAACAGAACCAGAAGAAACGAATAAGAACAGAAACGAAAAGATAGAATAAACCTGAGACTAGAACCTGGCTTTGATACCAACTGATACCGAACCCCGCCAACAATGTGATGAAACCCGTAACACGATTAATGCCTCGGACCATTCTACTGTCAGATTCAAATGGAAACCGTGACCCAACAACTATAACAGATGCGAACCTTGGTATAAAGGATGAAGATGCCACAATCAAGGATGGAAAACTCAATTGATAAGTCCAGGTATGAACGCCACAGAGTAAATCTGATAAGTTTGAATAGTTCTTCAAAGAACCAAAGAGAAAAATCACAATATTATTAATGATCAAAACTGAATATTACAAACCCTAAACTGTTTAAATAGCTGAGGCTTACTGATACGAACCCCGTCAATAATGTGACGAAACCCGTAACATGATTAATGTCTCGGACCGTTCTACTGTCAGATTCAATGGAAACCGCGACCCAACACCTATAACAGATGCGAACCTTGGTATAAAGGATGAAGACGCCACAATCAAGGATGGAAAACTCGATTGATAAGTCCAGGTATGAACGCCACAGAGTAAATCTGATAAGTTCGAATAGTTCTTCAAAGAACCAAAGAGAAAACTCTCACAATATTATTAATGATCAAAAAACTGAATATTACAAACCCTAAACTGTTTAAATAGCTGAGGCTTATGGTTGGGCCCTATAAGCCTACGAAATATTATGCCCAATATAATTCACCCCAAAACTAAAATAAAAACAAACTAACAAATATGAAAAGTTCCTAAGTTGGCATGCAAGCCTATAATTTATTCTAGAGCTTGAATCATGGACACCCAGCTTTGTGGATCACTAGTATCCTCCTTTGGGCCACAAAGATTAGTCTCAACCCAAATTTGTTGAACCAACCCATTGAGATTGTCCTTGAACCATTTTGCTCGCGCTCTTGTAACTGGACCAATTGGCACGTGGTTCGGGTCCGCATTCCACCTTGTGCTGGCCACCATGTTCTCATCATTCCCCTCCTCTTGAAAAGGATTTGTCCTCAAATCGTCACCTACATCAAAAGGAGATAAATCAGCAACATTAAAAGTAGTACTAACATTATACTCACCAGGCAACTCTAGCTTGTAGGCATTATCATTGATGCGCTCAAGAACTTGAAAAGGACCATCGCCTCGGGGAAACAATTTAGATTTCCTTTGTGCAGGAAATCTTTCTTTTCGCATATGTACCCAAACCCAATCTTCGAGTTCAAAGATGATATTGCGTCACCCTTTGTTAGCTTGCGTTGCATATTGCTTCGTTCTTCGCTCAATATTGAGCCTTTCTTTCTCATGAATCTGCTTAAAAAAAATCTGCTTTCTTTTTGCCATCTAAATTAACACGCTCAGTAACAGGTAAAGGAGATCAATCCAAAGGAGTTAAATGATAAAAACCATACACAATTTCAAAGGGTGAAAATTTAGCAGTAGAATGGATGGTACCATTATAAGCAAACTCAACATGTGGTAAACATTCTTCCCATGTTTTGATGTTCTTTTTAATAATAGCCCTTAACAAAGTAGATAAAGTCTTATTTACTACTTCGGTTTGACCATCAGTTTGTGGCTGACAAGTAGTAGAAAATAATAACTTAGTCCCCAACTTACACCACAAGGTCTTCCAAAAGTAACTCAAGAACTTAACATCTCTATCTGAAACAATGGTTCTAGGCATACCATGTAATCGCACAATCTCCTTAAAGAACAAATCAGCAACATGTGAAGCATCATCAGTTTTGTGACATGGAATAAAATGTGCCATCTTGGAAAATCTATCCACAACCACAAAAATTGAGTCTCGACCGTGTTTAGTCCTAGGTAAACCTAACACAAAATCCATTGAAATATCAATCCATGGTTCACTAGAAATTGGAAGAGGTGTGTATAAGCCATAGGGTTGTACTCTTGATTTCGCTCGCCTACATGTGACACATCTACCACAAATCCTCTCAACATCTTGTTTCATGCGTGGCCAATAGAAGTGTTCTTGCAAAACGGCTAATGTTTTAACTACCCCAAAATGTCCCATTAACCCTCCCCCATGTGACTCCCTCACAAGCAACTCTCTCACAGAACAATTTGGAATGCACAATTTATTTTCTCGAAATAAAAACCCCTCATGCCTATAGAATTTATTATGGGAAATTTTTTCACAAGATTCAAACTCTTCACTAAAATCTAGGTCTAAAGGATATAATTCTTTAATATGCTCAAAACCAAGAATCTTAGCATCAAGAGTGGAGATTAGAATGTACCTTCGAGAAAGTGCATCGGCAACGATGTTCTCCTTACCTTGTTTATATCAAATGACGTATGGAAACGTCTCAATGAATTCAACCCATCGTGCATGTCACTTGTTCAGCTTGTGTTGGACTTTAAGGTGCTTTAAAGACTCATGATCGGTGTGAATCACGAACTCTTTTGGCCACAAGTAATGCTGCCATGTCTCCAAAGCTCGAACCAATGCGTACATCTCTTTGTCATAAGTGGGATAGTTTAAGGCAGACCCTCTTAACTTCTCACTAAAATATGCAATTGGTCTTCCTTCTTGCATAAGCACGGCGCCAATACCTAATCCTGAAGCATCACATTCAATTTCAAAAGTTTTGGTAAAATTAGGTAAAGCAAGTAAAGGTGCATGAGTTAATTTTTCCTTGAGTAATTGAAATGCCTTCTCTTGCTCTTCCCCCCATTTGAATCCAACATTTTTCTTGATGACTTCGGTTATTGGTGCAGCTATACTACTGAAGTCTTTCACGAACCTTCTGTAAAAACTAGCAAGTCCATGAAAACTTCGCACATTACTTACACTAGATGGGCTTGGCCATTCTTGGATAGCACGAATCTTTTCTTCATCAACCTGTATTCCTTGTGCACACACAACAAAACCAAGAAACACAAGCTTATCGGTGCAAAAAGTGCACTTCTTTAGGTTAGCAAACAACTCTTCCTTTCTAAGCACATCTAACACAAGTTTTAAATGCTTCAAATGCTCTTCCAAGTTTTTGCTATAAATAAGGATATCATCAAAATAAACAACCACAAATTTTCCAATGAAAGCATGCAAAACATGGTTCATCAATCTTATGAAAGTACTAGGAGCATTAGTTAATCCAAAAGGCATAACTAACCATTCATACAAACTGTATTTGGTTTTAAATGCAGTTTTCCATTCATCACCTTCCTTCATTTTAATTTGATGATACCCACTTTTCAAATCAATCTTAGAAAATATACAAGAACCATGCAACTCATCTAACATATCATCTAAGCGAGGAATAGGGTGTCGATACTTTACCGTTATGTTGTTGACGGCTCAGCAATCAACGCACATTCTCCACGTCCCATCCTTCTTAGGAACCAAAATCACTGGAACGGCGCATGGACTCATACTTTCTCTTACGTACCCCTTTTCCATCAACTCACTGACCTACTTTTGTAGCTCCTTTGTCTCCTCAGGATTGCTTCTATAGGCTGGTCGGTTTAGAATGGTAGCACCGAGCACGAAATAATTTGATGTTCAATCCCTCGAATAGGGGGTAAACCATGTGGAATCTCCTCAGGAAAGACATCACCAAACTCCTGCAAAAGAGAAACAACAGAACTAGGCAAAGATGAGTCAATTGGGTTAGTGTTTAAAAATGCCTCTTTGTACAAAAGTACAATCATAGGCTGATTTGAAAACAACGCTCGTTTGATCTCACTCTTTTTTGCATAAAAATTCTTTTGGTTTCCCTCTAATTTTCCCTCAATGGCTGCATTTTTCTTTTCTTTTTCTCTCTCAATTTTCTCACTCTTTTTCTTTTGTTCACTCTCTTTCTTTTGATCACTCTCCTTTTGTTCATAAACTTGCTTCGGTGTCAAAGGCACTAAGGTGATTGTCCTTTGATTAAGCACGAATGAATATTTATTTGTGAAATCATCATGCTTAACACGTCGATCAAATTGCCATGGCCTCCCTAACAACAAGTGTCCAGCTTGCATCGGAACCACATCACTCAAAACTTCATCTTCATATTTCGCAATACGAAAAGGAACTAATACTTGTTTAGTCACCCTTACTTCTCTACTATCATTGAGCCATTGCAATTTATATGGCCGTGGATGCTTGATTGTTGGCAGCCCTAATTTCTCCACCAGAGTTGTGCTAGCAACGTTAGTGCAACTCCCCCCATCGATGATCACACTACACACCTTATCTTTGACATGACATCTCGTATGAAAAATGTTCTCCCGTTGCGCTTCATCATCTTCTTTAACTTGCATATTTAGAGCTCTCCTTGCCACTAACAAATCCCCTTGGGCAGCGTACTCTTCATCATCGGCATCCTCCAATGGTGGCACAAATTCGTTGTCATCTTCATCTTCGGTTTCAATCTCACCATTATCTCATAACACCATAACTCTCTTGTTCGGACATTGGCTAGCTATGTGTCCCCTACCTTGGCACTTATAACACTTAATATCACGGTTTCGAGAAGTAGACGAATCGGATTTTCCTTGATTTCCATGGCTAGCCACCTCTTATTTTTGCTTAGTTTTTGGCTTCACCAAAGGCTGCTTCTCATCTCTTTTCCAATTATTTTGTTTCCAAGAGGATATATTGGAATTTTGGCTTGGACGTGTGCTGCTGCCCCTCCTCTTGAGTTGATTCTCAATTTTAATAGCCATGTGTGCCATATCCTCCAATTCAACATAGTGTTGCAATTCCACTACATTGGCAATTTCCCGATTCAACCCAACTAAGAATCTAGCCATTGTAGCCTCTCGATGTTCCTCTACATTCGCTCGAATCATAGCAACTTCCATCTCCTTATAATATTCTTCTACACTCCTATTACCTTGCCTCAAACTTTGCAACCTGTTATACAACTCCCGATAGTAGTAGCTTGGAATGAACCGCTTCCTCATAATAGTTTTCATCTCCTCCCATGTCTCTATTGGATGCTCCCTATTTCTCCTCCTATTTAGTACCAATTGATCCCACCAAATAATAGCATAATCGGAAAATTCAATGGCAGCAAGTTTTACTTTCTTAATCTCGGAGTAATTATGGCAATCGAATACTAATTCCACCTTCTTCTCCCATTCAAGATATGCTTCCGGATCAGTCTTTCCTTGAAATGAAGGAATCTTCATCTTAATACTACCCAAATTTTTATCTTCTCGATTCCTAGCTTCTCTAAACCTAACTTCTCTACCCCGACCGCCATATCTCCTATGATTATCTATTGACTCCCGATCATTTTCTTCATCAAAGTCTTCCCCAAAATACTCCCCTCTTTGTATATTATGAACATTTTGTTGTTGCCTCTGTGGTGTACCCTCTTCAACTCTATCCAATCTCTCATGTATCGGTTCCAATTCTGCCCTCATCATCCGCCTCATCTCCCATACTAAAGCTTGCATTTGTAGATTCGTAACCACCGGCTATTGAGCCTCTTCATTTGTGATTCTTCCCTGATCTTGAGCCATAATCCCTGCAAGAATGGATTAGAAATAGAACAGATCCTCACTACACTCCCTCACGTGTTTCACTCAAGAATATGTGATTCACTCGTGTTTACACTCAAAAATCAAGTCGGCTTTTACCCTCTTATGTGCTCACCACTCCTGCCTTTTTCCACTCGTAGTAATTCTCACTTAGTTCTTATGAAACTGATCAAACAGTGACCAGAATTTCTCAGTAACAATCCACACCCAAACTAGACCAATCAAATTTGGAAGTTGAAAGCACGACTAAAAACGAACGCGAATGGCTCTAGGTTTCCAAAAGCACAAAAAATGGAATTTTCGGAAATTTTTTTTTTTTTTTTCACACTATGGAGTAAGGTCAGATTTGGACTCCTTAGACCCCCAATATGGTAAAACAAAAATAAAAATTTAAGCCGAGTTTTAGATTTTTTTTTTTTTTTTTTATCGCGGCTTACCGATCTCTTCTCTTCTCTTTTTTTTTCTCTTTTTTTTTTTTTTTTTGAATAATTAGGCAGACTTCACAGTTCACGTATCTGATTCAGAAACCCTAATTCTCGAGAAGGAATAAACCACAATAACAACGATCACGAGAATGAACAAACACGAAGTAACAAGAGCAAATCACAGATCAGATTCGCAAACCCTAAACACGAAATTCCAGATCGTAATCGATCACCTTTTGTTTTTTTTTTTTTACGGTTCAAAATGAGAACGAATAAGAAAATGAACAGAAACAAAAACGAATAAGAACAGAACCAGAAGAAACGAATAAGAACAGAAACGAAAAAGATATGATAAACCTGAGACTAGAACTGTGCTCTGATACCAACTGATACGAACCCCGCCAATAATGTGACGAAACCCGTAATATGATTAATGTCTCGGACAGTTCTACTATCAGATTCAATGGAAACCGCGACCCAACACCTATAACAGATGCGAACCTTGGTATAAAGGATGAAGACGCCACAATCAAGGATGGAAAACTCGATTGATAAGTCCAAGTATGAACGCCACAGAGTAAATCTGATAAGTTCGAATAGTTCTTCAAAGAACCAAAGAAAAAACTCTCACAATATTATTAATGATTAAAAAACTGAATATTACAAACCCTAAACTGTTTAAATAGCTGAGGCTTATGGTTAGGCCCTATAAACCTACGAAATATTATGGCCCAATATAATTCACCCCAAAACTAAAATAAAAACAAACTAACAAATATGAAAAGTTCCTAAGTTGGCATGCAAGCCTATAATTTATTCTAGAGCTTGAATCATGGACACCAAGCCTTGTGGATCACTAGTATCCTCCTTTGGGCCACAAAGATTAGTCTCAACCCAAATTTGTTGAACCAACCCATTGAGATTGTCCTTGAACCGTTTTGCTCGCGCTCTTGTAACTGGACCAATTGGCACGTGGTTCGGGTCCGCATTCCACCTTGTGCTGGCCACCATGTTCTCATCACTTACATTTGGGCCCTATAAGCCTACGAAATATTATGGCCCAATATAATTTACCCCAAAACTAAAATAAAAACAAACTAACAAATATGAAAAGTTCCTAAGTTGGCATGCAAGCCTATAATTTATTATAGAACTTGAATCATGGACACCCAGCCTTGTGGATCACTAGTATCCTCCTTTTGGCCACAAAGATTAGTCTCAACCCAAATTTGTTGAACCAGCCCATTAAGATTATCCTTGAACCCAAATTTGGTTTTCAGGTTGCACTCCAAGACAGAATTTTATCCTTTGGATTGCGGTCCAGAATAGGCTTGCAACCCATGATAGAATTTACACTTATACCCATGGACCTCTTGTGTGTGTGTTTTGCCATTGCCATATGGAAACACATAACCATTTATTTTTTGAGTGCACTTATACTTCTTTTATTTGGCAGGCCTTGATGCAAAAGTGCGAGCTAAGATGGAATAAGACAGACTGGGATGCAACTACACTTTGGATGGCACAAAATTGGAAGGGAAAGCAGCTTTAACATGCTATCCCCAAAATTTGCTTGGGGGTTGCTATCTATGGAATTTGGAAGGAGAGGAATTCTAGGACCTTTAAAGGCATGTCCATTCCGAAAGAACAGTTATTGCAGAATCTGACATCTCAAATCAACATTCAAATTAGACTTCAATGGAAACATCACCCCCTTCTTGAGCTACATGCTAATGTTTGGAATTAAGTAGGATCTTTTGTCACTATTTTGATTTTGGTTTTGTTTGTTTTCTTGTTGTGGTTTTATTTATCCTCTTCTCTGGATTAGGATTTTGATTTAGCAGTGTAAGGGTCGTGATGTTGTCTCTGGCCTTTTGTTTATGTGGCTTCTTTGCCACAGTCCTCATGCTCGCGCTTTCATGCTTATCCTGGGGTATGCCCCTTATACATTTGTACATCCATTTTTGGAATATATTTACCATTTTCCAAAAAAAAAAAAAGAGATTGTCCTTGAACCGTTTTGCTCGTGCCCTTGTAACTGGACCAATTGGCACGTGGTTCGGGTCCGCATTCCACCTTGTGCTAGACGCCATGTTCTCATCATGTAGTTTACTCTGACCATAGAAGTCCTTTTATTGATGGAACTGGTGTTGTCTTTGTGAAGAATCCTTTTTTTTTTGGAAAAAATTTGTGAAGAATCTTGAGATCTTGTTTAAGCAACTTGAGTCTAGTAGCAAGCTAGAACTGAAGAGTCCCCCTAACTTCAATGGTCCAGATCTTAGCAACAAGCTCATGAAATTTGTCAATGGCAGTCCAGCAATTGAGGAATTTTAAGGGTCTTTGTTTTTTAGGAGGAGAATTACCAATAGAAGAAATAGAAGGAGAGTGGTCAGACACCCCTCGAGGGAGAAACTCAGTGCTAGAATTAAGCAAAGAGTTAAACCAAATGTGGTTAGCCATAACTCTATCAAGCTTTTTTGAAACAATATCATTGCTATGTTTATTACTCCAGGTGAATTGAACACCAGAGAATCTGAGGTCCTCCAAGCAAGCAGTTTAATACCATTATAGAAATCAGCCATGACACTAGTTTTAGAGTTTCTTCCAGCAGCCACATCAGAAGGATATATGATTATATTGAAATCACCCATCAGGATCCAAGATTGATCGCCAATTATAGCAAAAAAGTACTTTATTTATTTACATAAGTCTTTCCTATCATGATCATCAATAAAACCATAGAGAAAAGAAACATAGTAAGCTTGGGAGTACTCAAGGGGTTGGGCAGCAACTGTAATCATCTTCTCAAAGAAAGAAATCAGTCAGATAGAGAAAGTACAAGGATCCCATCCAATCCATATTTTACCCAAAGTAGAGAAGTCATAGTTGTCCAAAATATCCCAATCACCAAAAACATATCTCAGGATAGAAAATTTATTCACATGTCTAACTCTAGTTTCAACAATACAAAACATCTTCATTTTACTAGTAAAAAGAAGTTTCTTGACTTCAGATTATTTATTGGGTCATTTAGGCCCCTAATATTCCAAACTCCCACTTTAACCATAAAAAAATTAGGAGGGGGGGGGGGAGGTTATCTAGGAACAAGGGCATCCAAGTTCCCTTTCTTTTTCTTGTTATTCTTTTTTCCACTACCACTGCTATCAGGTAGGGGAGGGTCAATCTAAACCCCATGCACATAGGACAGCATGGCAGAAGTACTACGCTGGGGTTGTCCTGAATTTGGCTCTTCTGGACCACCCTTCTTATCAGAAAGATCCATAATTTTTCCATAATGGGTATCAATACCCTCTTCATTCTCCTTTTCAGCAATTAAATCAGAGACTTCATCAGTTCCAGATTCAGCAACAAGGCACCCAAACATATTGGTAGAGTGAGAGCTGCTAGGAAAAGGTCTATCAACTTTAGAAGTAGTAGGAGATCAACTTTTTCCTTTCCCTTCTTACTAATTTCTGTCCAGTTTTTCTCATCATTGCTTGCGTAAAGGCTGTCAGAGGTTTGATTCCCCCCTTAAATTTGTGTTATCAATTTTTGTGGGAGAGCCATTAGTGGATGCAGTTTTTCACTTCAGGTCTAAAGTTGGTTTTCAGAGGGATCTCTATAGGGGTGTTCCCCTTCACACAATCATGACCAAATACATTACACTCACGGCATCTTATAGGTAGCCATTGATATTTAACCTTTATGGGGATAGTATCAATTCTTTCTTCATCCAAAAGAATCTCAAAATCATGGATTGGATCATCCAGAGCATTAATTTTTATGTATATCCTAGCATAGGAAATTCTCTTCTTTTGTTTAGACATCTTCGCCACACATAGTTTACATTTCTTTAAAAGGACATGTTTCCATTTCTGGGTTCCATTTCTTTAAAAGGATAGGTTTACACTCAAAGTACCAAGATCCTCCTTCCAAAATATCATCCCTCTCTATATCTTTTTTTTTTTCGGAAAAGGGTGAATAAATTCCAAAAAAAGGGCCAAACCCCAGGATATTACAAGAAGCGCAAAAACATGTTATGGACACGAAAACAGACATGGACAAGAAACAAACAAGCATAACATAACAACATGGGATGAGCAACCACTCAGAACACCCCAACAACAACCAAACCAGAGCCAATTTTAAGGTCTATGCCGACTCTTTGGTCGACTCCCACTGAATTTCATTTTAGCTTCTTTCTTCTTCTGTCTGTTGGAGAGAAGGCTCCCTCGGGCCTCAAGAATGACCTTATCTCTAAGGCTATAATTAACCTCACAATATCAACATCATCCTCACTATACTGGCAGGTAGGGTCCTCTCTGATCTCCCCCTGAATATCATCGGGGAGGTGAGAAGAGCAAGCTTCAGGGCACATTATCGGGATATGTGTAAGAGAATCTGCACTAGTGGGACCGGCGCCAGATTCACCTGGAGCTGAGTAAGCGTATCAAACATATTGCCCCGCGTAAGAGGCGCTGCCGAGTGGGCCAAATTTTTTGTGTGGTGAGAGCCACAGTCCACAATCTTTTTCCCCTTATTTTTCTTTTCCACAACTTGCCATTCTCCGTCTGTCTTCCTAGTCTTCTTAAAAGGATAGTGAGCGGTAGGCCTAGACACTGTTTTAGCCGTCCTAGAACAGTCATGTCCAAATTGAGAACACTGTTTGCATCTCACAGGGGTCCATTGATATTCCAAACTAATCTTGGTTCTGAGAGTATCGCCATTAACCTCGTCTTCTGATTCAATATGGAATTCATTAAAGAAGTCAAAATCGGCTGTAACTTCAATGCACACTCTGGCATATGTGATACGTCTACGACTTGCAGTTGTACGATCTACCCGGATAGGTTTTCCGATAAAACTAGAGATAAAACTGATACCTCTCGGGTTCCAATATTCCAACGGAACACCGTAGAAATTAACCCAAATTGGGATGGATTGAATCTCCTCATTACCGAAAGAGAAATGCTGTTTCCATGGTCTAAGAATGAGAGGTTGCCCTACAATGAACCACGGGCCCCCCTCCATCACAGCATCCCTATTTTCCTCACAGGAAAATGTGAAGAAGAAGTAACCAGAATCGGTTGCCAACGTATCAATCAAACCATCTTTGGCCCAAAGACGCTCAGTAACATTAGTGACAAGAGAATACGGTAGTTTTTTGCCCAGAAATCGGCCCACCAACGTTGCCCTCCATTCTTCCTTCCCGGCATTAGTGATGTCCATAGGAATTTTGAGAACTAAATTAGCTGCTCGATCACCATGGTTAACAAATTCTAAGTTAAATTGCTCCTGACTGACAGGGGAGCCAGGGTTGTAACTTTGAGTTTGCCAATTAGGGTCGAGGTTGGAATTGGAACCTTCAATGTCTTGAGAAGTCGGCTTGAATAACTCAGCCCATAATTTCCCTGTCTGATCTTTGGATATAGCTGGGCCAATGGAAGCAGTTGCATTATACGTACGGGGGGGACCCAAATATTGATTTTTTGAGCCATGATGTTCCACATAAGTTTCGGTGATAACAGGAGGCGTATGATGGAGCTGGAGCCCACAAGAGCTAAAATTCTCTTTGCTATTGGAGCTGGAGCCCACATGAGCTAAAATTTTGGAATTATTGGTTGTATCCATAGGAAATTTAGTAGCACAAATAACCTCTTGAACCTTATCTTTGTCAATGGGCCCGGGCATCTTTATAGAGGCTGATTTTGGGGCATCCACGTGGGAAGCACCATCAATTAAGTCAATAGCATGCATTGGGCTAGTGGAACCATGCGCAGACAGGTATCCTGAAAATCCGGTTAAAGCTGCACAATCCATGTGACTGCCAGCTTCTTTGTGCAGCAAAGGCAATGAAAAAGTGACCGTTGGTGTAGCAATGGCGTGTGGTGCGTGCGGTACTTCTGCCTGACCCACACTGCCACAAGCAGCAGACAAGGCGCCGGAACATGCGGTATTGCCCATGTGCGTGGCAGCTTTACTATCTGCTGGGCAGGGGTTCAAATTTTGACCGTTGGTATTAAAAGTTGCCGCGTGGGATACACTCTCTTCAAACACCAAAAGTTTTGGTGAATAGGTTCTAACAAGATCAAAATCTGTACGATACTTCTCTTCTATAAATGAACAATTAGGTTTATTACCCGGATCCACAGTATTATCAATCTGGTTCTGAATTTCCTTCCATACCAACTGGACCCCTGGGCTAGGAGAATCACCCTCATGAACTCCCCTAATAGAATCTGAGGATGTAATGTCAAGAGCAGGGGCCAAATCATCTGTCATATCCTTCTTCTTTCTCTTCAGGATCTCATTACAGTCTTGAAGAGTTAAAAAAGTCCCTTTCACTCGGTTACACACCTCACTATTACCCGGATTAGAGTGCTCAGCATTACTATAGCTTGAAGAGGTTTCCAGCCCTGAACTATTGTGGGATAAAGGAGATTTCAAAGAAATTTCACCCGTTTGGTTCCCTTTTCCAGAGGAGTGAATACTCTCCTTGAAATCATAAACAGCATCTTCTGTAGAGCCCATTCTAGCGACTTCCTCAGTGCTTTTGGATATTCTTCCTTTGGCTAATGCACAAGAATCTTGAGTGGAGGCCAAGTCAGCTCCATGTTGGTCTTGGTTATCATCCAGAGACTTAACAGAAGCTCCAGATACATTTGTAGCTTCCAGCCCTTGATCAAGATCCAAACAAGAGACGACTATCTCATCCGAACTTTCTTCATCTGCTTGATACGACTCCTCCTCGTCACTACTAACACAGTTTAAGGCCCACTGGACTAATGGGTCTTCATCCCTCTCCTGAGAATTAGAAGGAGGAGTAGAAAACTTAAAAACTCTCTTAGCTTGGATGTTCAATTTACTAACATTGCTAGGAAAGGGGAAAAGCTTTTCCTTCCTTTTCTTAGCACTAGCACTAGGAACCACCACCCATGGGGGGGGGGGGAGCCCTCACCATCCTAGTCTCCCTTCACATTTCTAGAGAGAAGGGAGACTTTCTCTCTCTTCTAGGAGTATCATCGACTAGGCTATCCCTCTCTATATCACCTTGGAACTTCAAGAAGTAAAAGACATTTTCTATAGCTAAAGTATCAGTTATCCCCTTCTTACCCCAGTGTCTAATAGCCATTGATTTCACAAATCCATATGGAAGTGTCTTATCAATAAAATGTCCAACCAAACAATTTTCCTATTCTTTTCCTCCTTCAGCAATATGTGGTGGAATAAACAATTTTTGATTCCCTTTTCTAATGCCAAAATCAATTGCTCGATGTTTCATTCCAGAAGAAGTCCTAGTCTAACAATGTTAGCCCAAGAATTTCCCTTACTCAAAGGGGAATTAGGATTGGTAGCCTCATAAACATTAGAATAACCATTTGGATTAGGTTGCTCTTAGTAGCATCATCAATAGAATTAGGGCTCCATTATTAGGGCTAAATTGAGTAGTATTAACAAAGATAGGGCAATCATTCATACCAAGGACATCCTTAGCAGCACTATATGAGGCTTCGGTAGAGGGAGAAGAGATCGATTGAACTTAGGTACAGAGACGTTTGTTGAAGATTTTGATATCAAGGCCTCGTTGAATGACCGTAGTACTACTAATCACATTGTTTTGGGGGACTTTAATGTTGTTTTGAATACCTTTGAGATTTCTGATGCTAATGCTTGCCTGAATTCTGAAATTAATGATTTTAATGAATTTGTGAACCACCTCTGTCTGTCTAACCTACGATATTCTGGGGAGTTTTTTACTTGGTGTAATAGGAGATATGGGAAACCTGACTGTACAGAAAGGAAATTAGACAGAGCCTTAGTTAACGAAGCTTGGCTGGACAATTTTCCTGACTCTTTTACTCACTTTCACAAGCCAGGTATATCTGATCATTCTTCTATCACTACTTATGTTGATAAAGTTGCTAGCAAGAAGGGTAGATCTTTAAATTCTTTAACTTCTGGACTCAACTTGATAACTACTCTGATGTGGTATCCCAAGCCTGGAACTCTAACGTTAGAGGCACTCTTCACTACCAAATTTGCCATAAACTTAGAATTGTCAAACAAGATTTAAAAAATCTCAGCAAAAATTTTTATGGTAAAGAAAAACTTCAAGCTGACAAAGCTAGAGAAGAGTTGGAGAATGTCCAATCTGACCTTCTTCAAAATCCTTATGACATAAATTTTTTCGGGAAATGGTTAATCAATAAAAGAAAAAGCCAAGCGGCACTGTACAAAATACAAGGGGCATACCCCAGGCTATACAATCAGCGCAAAAAGCATCAGACGATGCAACAACGAATGGGAATCAATCAATGACCATGGCCAAGAGAAAGGCCCACAAACCAAGGAGAAACAAGCGACCCCCCTAAACAGAGACAGTAGAGCACAAGAAATCGCAAAGTGTCAAAGCAGCAAAGCCTCCTACAAAAACTAGGAAGGAAAACCAACAACGCTAAATGCAAAACTAAAAAACAACAAAAACAAAAACAAATTAAAGCAAAAAACAAATTACAACCATCTAGCAACATAGTTTGGGAGATGAGGATCATTTCTCCACTTAATTTGGATTTGCATAATAATCTGAAGGTAGATCTGCTCAAGGATTCTTTCTTTAGTGTTGGCTTCACATTTGAAGGTACGTGCATTTCTTTCTTTCCAAATGTTATAGACCGCCAAGCCAAGGCACATTTTTGGGATGATGTGGTTGGGAATATTCTTCTGCCAAGTCCTAGCAGCCCAAACCACAAAAGAGCTCCAATGGGAAGTATGGGTAGGTATCTCCAACCGGTGCAATATGCCCTGCCAAATGAAAGAAGAGTAAGAGCAACCAAATAATCAATGTTCATGTGATTCCATACCTTGGTGGCATAAAACACAAGCCAAAGGCCCAGGTGTGAAGTGAAAGATCCGATCATGAGTAGATAATCTGTTAATAACAGCCAACCAAAATATGAAACTATGTCTAGGGATATTCCCAGGGAACCAGACAAGACGATGCCAAGGAACCTTAGGGCAAACTTCTCTAAGATGGTCCCAAGTATGGGCAAGCTTAAACTTCCCATTGGGAGAGGGAATCCAAATGGATCTATCACTACTATCAGAAGGGAGAGATAATTCAGACATGTGGTCCCGGATCTCCATGAGCTCTAACATGTTAGTAAGGGGCCATTGCCACTCCCCATCCACAATGATATCTTTAACTTTTGCATTTAAGGGGATGGCAGCATCATAAATAACTCTAGTATTAAACTTATCCAATAGAGGACCTAAAGGGTGCCAATTATCATACCATAAAAAGGTACCACAACCATTACCAATTTTATGTTTCAATAAGGGCCTAGCCATGTCTCTAAGGTTAAGGAGTTTCCTCCAATACCACGAGCTCTGAGCAGGGGCCTTAACAACCTAAAAGCTTTTATCTTTTAAGAGATACGTTTTAACCCAATCGGCCCAAAGAGATCGTGTCCCCGGAGAGAAAAGGGACCAAATGTGTTTTAAGTTCAGGGCTTTATTGAGTTGGACAAGATTTTTCAAACCCAAACCCCCTTCCTCTTTAGGGGTACAAACAATGTCCCAAGCTACCTTAGCCCCATGGGCTTTCTCAATGCCTCTAGACCAAAGAAATCTCCTAACAATTTTCTCGACTTCCTTGATGACACTCTTGGGAAGAATGAACATACCAGACCAATAGTTTTGAACACCTGCTATCACAGACTGAATTAATTGTAATCGACCTGCATAAGAGAGGCATTTAGAAGTCCAAGATGTTATTCTAGAACTAATTTTATCGATAAGCTCACTACAATCCCCTTTTTTAAGCCTAGAAGTAATAAGAGGAACACCAAGATACTTAAGAGGAAGGGCTCCAATAGTAGCTTGGAAAATATGGCATATGGAATTAGCAACATTATCCTCAATACCAGAAGTAAATAAACAACTCTTACTTGTAGTAGTAATTAAGCCAGTGAGCTCATAGAACTGAGTAAGAGTGTTCTTCATGAGATGAGCTGATTCTTCATCACCATGAAACAATAATAAAAGATCATCAGCAAAGCAAAGGTGGGAAATACTCAGCTTATCACATTTCCAATGATATTTGAAGTGGGAAGATCCTTGAATATTAAGTTTAATCAATTGACTTAAGGTGTCCATCACAAGAACAAACAGATAGGGGGAAAGAGGATCCCCTTGTCTAAGACCCTTGGCCCCATCAAAGTACCCAATAGATTCCCCATTAAAGTTAATGGAGCATTTAGTACTAGTCACACAATTTTTAATCCAAATTTGCATTTTGGGAGGAAATCCCAAAACGTCAATTAAGTCCAGTAAAAACCTCCAACTAACACTATCATAGGCTTTCATAAGATCAATCTTAGCTGCCGCACGAGGGTGACCTTTCGATTTGTGGTAGTCTCTCATGAGATCCTGAGCTAGAAGAATATTATCACTTATCTTCCGCCCTTTAATAAAAGCTGATTGAGCATTATCCACAAGATCGGGTAAGATAAGTTGGATTCTTTTGGAAATAATTTTAGATATACATTTATAAATAGTGTTGCAACACGAAATCGGTCTAAAATCGCTCATTTTAGAAGGATTAGCAATTTTAGGAATAAGAGCAATTATGGTTGCATTAGACTCTCTTAAAAGTTCTCCTTGGGTGAAAAATTCTTTGATAGCTTGAGTAACAAGCGTACCGGTGATATTCCATGTCTCTTTAAAGAAATGAGCATTATAACCATCAGGACCCGGGGCTTTGTTACTATGGATGCTAAACATAGCATCTTTGATCTCATCATTGCTAGGAATATGATCCATAAAAGAATAAGCATCAGAGGGGACCCTTTTGTGGATAAACTTTCTGAGCACATTAATGCCTGGATAGTTGTTAGTGGCAAGGGAGCCAAGCATGGACTTAAAGTACCTAATGGCTTCTATTTGTGCTTCCTTTTCATTATGGGTCTGATTCCCATTGGGTAAAAGAAGGGACACTATCCGTTTCCTATTTCTACGGTTCTTGATAGACTGATGAAAGAAGGAGGTGTTCCTATCCCCCGCTTCAAGCCATTGGACTCTAGATTTTTGTCTCAACACTTCCTCCTCCACACGAATAGCCTCTAAGAAACATTGCATGAGGTGACGTTCCTAATTTTTTAAGTTTAAGTCTTGGGGGTGCTCATCCAGGAGTCTTTGACAGTGCATAAGGTTTCCCCTAGCAATATCCGCATTAAGTTTTTCTCTACCAATAGAATCTTTAGAAAATTTTTTTAGCTCAGATTCGAGATTCCTAAGTTTATGACATAATTGGAATTGGTAGTTTCCTTCAACATTTCTAACCCAAGAATTATTAACCAAATCTTTAAACTTGTCCAAAGAAGTCCAATAGTTATAGAACTTAAAGGGATCGCCTTTCTTTTGACTGGCATTATTCAATCTAACAAGAATAGGAGAATGATCAGAGATACCAGAAGGAAGAAACTCTGCATAAGCTGACGGGAATTGGCCAAGCCAACCTTGATTGACAAGAGCTCTATCCAATTTCTCCTTGTATCGGCTGTTACTCCAAGTGAAGAAGATACCTGTGAATTTGAGATCTACAAGGCAGGAGGTATTCACACAAGTGTTAAATTCCTCAGCCCCTTGGTCTCTTCCAGGATTACCCCCAAATTTTTCTTTAGAGTTGAGAACAGCATTGAAATCACCAAGGGTAATCCAGGGAATAGCACCACTAGAGACTGAAATAGCATTGAGATCAGCCCAAAGGCATCTCCTCTCTTGGACAGTGTTAAAACCATACACAAAAGAAGCTTCAAATAATAAAGAGTTATTAAGGTCTTTGATAAGCACGTGGATAATCTGCCTAGTATTCTTCAGAACACTTAAGGAAACTTTATTAGGATTCCAAGCGACCCAAATTCTATCAACAGAATTAGGAAGGCTGTTTGTAACAAAGTTCCAGTTCGGAAGCATACGATTCTGTATAACATCTTGGTTCGGCACCCTAACCTTGGATTCAGTGATCCCCAAAATATCTAAGTGATTTAACTTAACAAATTTAGAAATTTCCATTTGCTTAGAAGAACTGTTGAGACCCCTTATATTCCAACAACCAATTATCATTAAGTACGTCTAAAGGGGTGTTTCTTTCTACTTGAAGAACCGCTCTTCTTGTTCTTCTTACCTTGTTTGTTAAGAATTTTTGGATGAGAATTAGAAGAAGAAGGGAATAGAGAAACCTGAGATGGAGAATTGGAAAGATCCGATCCTGGTAAATCTTCTTCAGATTGGTCTGATGACACATTCTCATCCAATAACACAGCTGTATTGCCATTATGGTGATATGGCTGGTAACCTTTCACAAGGGTATGATCTTTATGTGTATCCCCAGGAATTTTGTTCTGGGTCAAAATCTCCATGGTGCTAGTAGAATCCTCCAAAGTTTGTAGATTTTGTTCTTTAAGTACTTTAGGTGTTCCAATGTTCACATAAGTACCTTTGCTAGTAGAGGGATCTTCCCCTTCAAGGGTATGATTGTCTTGGGAATTCACATGGATGGGGGACTGTGATATCACATCATCTGGCATTTGCTCTTGTTGATCAGTAGTTGCACTTAGTCTGCCATCAGTCTGAGGTTGATTCACAATCTAATTCGGAATAGTATTCATTTCTGGTTGTACTGCAATATCACTGCTAGTTTGTTGCACATCAGAGAAAGAGGACTGGTCAACAATAGTTTTCCCTTTTTCCCTCAGCATCCATACTCCTTCCCCCTGATCTGTCCTGATTTTACGGGCAGGAATAGGAATTGATTGAGGTTTATGTATATTGGCACAATCATGGCCAAATTTTTTGCATTTGGCACATCGGATAGGGCTCCATTGATATTCAATCTTAATATTATTCATAACTGGCTCCCCACTGATGGGATCAGCAACTTCAATGTCAAAGTCTTTAACTAATTCATACTCAGCATCAATTTCAACACATATTCTGGCATAAGAAATTCTACGGCCTCCTGCTGTCATCCTGTGCACATGAAGTGGTTTCCCCACTGCACTAGCTATGTAACTGAAGCCTTCGGAATTCTAGTACTCAAGAGGGATGTTGTAAATGTTAACACATATAGGTATAGTAGATTGGGCTTCCTTTGTTAACTCCATACCTGGTTGCCAATTCCTAAGGATAATAGGCTGGCCTGCCATATGCCAAGGGCCCCCCTCCAAAACAGCATCCCTTTCATCACTAGGTGATCCCATTTCCCCCTATTTGTTTGTGATCATAATGGATGCCTTTAGCCAGTTACTACATTTTAATATTCATAATGGCCCTTTTTCGTTCCATTGGAAATGTGATAAATTAAAAATCTCCCATCTTTGCTTTGCGGATGACTTAATTATCCTGTTAAATGGTGACAAGGAGTCTGCTAAGATTATTAGAGCCACTTTGAATCAATTTTATGACTTGTCTGGCCTTCAAGCTAATAATTCTAAAAGTTGCCTCTTCTTATCAGGGATTGATGATAATTTGGGTCTTGATCTTCTAAGTGTTCTCCAATCTACCAAAGGAAATCTTCCTTTAAAGTATTTGGGAGTTCCATTAATCACCACTAAATTAAAAAAGATCCACTGTGAAGAGCTGGTCACCAAAATTTGCTCTAGGATCAACTCTTGGAAATCCAAATCCTTGTCCTTTGCTTGTAGAACCCAACTCATCCACTCTGTCCTGTCTGGTATTCAACTGTTTTGGTTTGGTATGTTTATTCTCCCTAAAAGTGTTCTTAAGCAGGTGGATCAAGCCATGAAAAGATTCCTTTGGAGTGGATCTACTGAAGTAGCCCATGGTGCCAAAGTGGCCAGGATTACTGTCTGTAGGCCTAAACAAGAAGGAGGACTTGGATTTAAAGATATTTTTCTCACCAATACGGTGCTTAATCTTAAACATCTGGGGAACCTTTTGGATCCAACAAATAATTCCCTTTGGAAGCATTGGGTACACTTGTACATGATCAAAACCAAAAGCATTTGGGAGGTGAAAGCCCCCGGACAATGCTCTTGGTATTGGAGGAAGCTCTTGAAGCTTAGACCTATAGCTAGACCATTAATTAGGCATAAGATTGGCAATGGTTTACATACCTCCCTTTGGTATGATAATTGGCTCCCGATTGGACCACTTTTTGATAAATATACTAGCAGAATTGCCTATGATGCTGCTATAGCCCCTAATGCTAAAGTGGCCACTATCATTTCTCGGCTTGATTGGAATTGGCCTTAATGAGGTCCGGGGCCTCTTGTCCAACTTTTATAAACCTACTGTGTTGGATGATAAAATTGAATGGACTACTTCGCCTAATGGTAAGTTTAATTTTTCCCATGTTTGGAACCATCTTAGGCCTTCTTACCCAAATGTCCCCTGGTCCCATTTTGCTTGGTACTCTGGATGTACGCCCAGACAGAACTTTATTCTTTGGCTTGCCATCCAGAATAGGCTAGTCACACAGGATAGAATTTGTAACTTTATTCTTGGTCCTTTTGCCTGTACTTTTTGCCTCAGTCATATGGATTCTCATAACCATCTCTTCTTTGATTGTGATTATTCCAAGTTTATTTGGCAGGACTTGATGCTCAGATGTAACCTTACTTGGAACGGGACCCCCTGGGATAGTACTGTCAGTTGGATGGTCCAGCACTAGAAGGGAAATACTCCTCAACATGTGATTCCCAGAATCTGCCTGGGAGTTAGCATCTACGGCCTGTGGAGGGAAAGGAACAATAGAAGTTTTAAAAACTCCTCTACACCGAAAGAACAGTTATTGAAGATTTTTGTCTCACAAGTTTATGCTCACATCCGGAACAAATGGAAAAGGCATTCTCACCTTGATGCCTTGTTGGTGAATTGGCAATAGATATTTTGATTTAGATTTTGTTTTGTGAGTCTAATTAGATTTTTACGAGATTTTGCTAGGTTTTCCCTTGTTTAGTCTCAATTTTTAGGTGATTTTGATGTAACTTTGCCTGGTGAGGCTTTTCTGTGGTTTGTTGTGCCACTTGTCCTTATGCTTTGTGCTTATTGTATATCCTGGGGTATGCCCCTTGTACTTGTGTACAGTCCCTTTTTGGAATCTATTTACCATTTTCCGGAAAAAAAAAAAAAAAAAAAAGAGTTGAATTTAAAAAAGAAATACCCAGATTCAGTCGCTAGCATATCATGCAATCCAGCTTTACCCCAAAGTCTACTGGAAGAATTCTTAACCAACGAATATGGTAGTTTTTTCCCAATGAAGTATCCCACCAATGTAGAGTCTCATGCCTTGCTACCCGAATCAGCTAAGTCTTGTGGTAATTTGATCTTGATACGTTGCATTTCCCTGTTAGGCTTGATGTAGCTCAATTTAATGCCCGCTGCAATTTTAGTCTGAAGAATGGAAGCCCAACTATTAGCTTGAGTGGGGCCTGAGACTGGTTTCGGCCCAAATTTAGAGTTAGACGTATGAGTATGAGAGCTTTCCTGAATGAGAGATGGCCCACTGGTCAGCCCACTTGAAATAGTGGGTTCAACAGTATGGATTGCCTTGTGGGATATAACCCCACTATTAATCTGGCAAGTTGGAGGTATTTGCTGAGTGGGTCCAACAAGAGACAATGCGCCGGGTTTTGGGGGAGAGGCAATGCTGCCCATGTGATTAACTGCGTGGGATATATCTCCCCTTGGGCCACAATTATCCTGAAGAATAGACTTAGCATAGTGAGTGGCATGTACATGGGACAAGGCGCCGGGTTTTATGGGAAAGGCTGTGTTGCCCATGTGATTGTCAATTGTAAAGCCGGGATTTAAGGGAAGAGGTGCAGAGCCCACGTGATACATAGCTGGCTTGTGCAACTCCTTGAAACTTGAATTATGGCCGTTGGGAGGCGCATAATGCACACTCTCCTTAAACAGATTGGGAACCGTGGAAGTTTGATTTGGAGGATCAAACATTGTACTATCCGATTTATGATTCCACTGGTTTGTATACGCAGCTTGAGGGTCAGAATTTCCTGGTTGAACAACCTACTTGGCAGTCAATAATTGTTTCAAACGTTGATTTTCAATATGAGCACCTGCAAGACTGTGCTTCAAACTTTCATTAGATTTCAGCAAATTATTTTGGTATTCAAAACCAAGATTGCCTTCTCTAGGGTCTTGTTCTGCATTCAAAATAGAGGCAATACATTCAATATTTTCCATATTACCCAGATTGGCCATACTCCCATCACCATTGCCTACAATAGATGGTGAATGATCTTCCTTCCCATTGTGAGAGCATGTACCCATGAAATTCTCACCTTGAACTTTCTCAATAGTAGCACAAGTATCAATCTGTTTTGATTCTTCAATCTGGATCTTAGTATGACTCTGCATTAATTCATTGGAATATGGAGTATTAACCACAGAGCTTACATTGAAGGTAGCAATTTGCTTCTTCCTTTTAAGGATTTCATTTGAATCCTGAAGTGATTTGAAGTTGATACCATGGACAGACCTTTCACCCTCAAAATCTTCCTGGACTTCCCAATCTTCATCAAGTTCAAGGTCTTCATCAAAGAAACCATGAGCATTAGGCAAGACAGGAGATATAGGTTCATTGGTAACAAGAGATGTTGATGTAGCATTATTTAGAACATATTCCATCCCTCCTTGATTATCAGAAAGACTAATAGATCTAGTGGGTTTAGCCACAATGACTGGTTTAGCAACATTGAGAACATGGACCTTCCCATCAGAGATGAAACCACCAGGTTGGGATCCATCTTTAAGTATCACTGAACCATCTCCTTTGAGAGAGTATTTACTCTCTAGATCTGGAGCAATAATACCCAAAACTGATGAAACTCCAGTAGTATATGGAACATTTGTATGCTCACCATGTGTAACCAAGGGAATTGAAGAACCAGCAGCCTTAGATTTAACATGATCCCTTGTCTTCTTATTAGAACCCATCTTTGGCATTGAAAAAAAAGAGAAGAGAAGAGACAAGTTTTAGAGAGGAGGAGCTTCTCTCTCTAACCCATTATAGAGATGCTTTTCTTATGACATAAATCTCTTAACCAAGCAAAAAGTTTGCATGAAACTTTTCCTTGACTCTATTTGGATTGAAGAAGAGACTCTCAAACAGAAATCTAGAATACAATGGTTAGAGGGTGGTGATAAAAATTCTAGATATTTCTTTAATTATATCAAAGAGAGAAGGAATAGGAATAGAATTTTCAAATTGGAAAAACCTAACGGTCAATTTACGTGTAATATTGAAGATGCAAAAACTGAAGCTGTTAGATATTTCAAAAATCTCATGGGTACCTCTGCACAAAATCCTTACCCGGGTATTGATACGTTAAGGAACTTTATCCATAAAAGGATACCTGAGAATCTTTTATTGAGTCTTGATAGAGTTCCCACCTCCGAAGAGATTAAAGATGCTTTCTTCTCTTTACATGACAACAAAGCTCTGGGTCTAGATGGTTTTAATGCCTATTTTTTTTTAAACAGTCTTGGCACATTGTGGGATCTAATGTCACATCTGCTATTACTGAATTTTTCACCACGGGTGAAATGCTTAGGGAGTCTAATGCAACTATTATCACCTTGATTCCTAAAGTCCCCAATCCTTCTAAGATGGGGGACTTTAGGTCAATATCTTGATGTAACACTATCTACAAATGCATCTCGAAAATCATTGCTAACAAACTTCAAGTGGTTCTCCCCTCTATTATTGATCAAGCTCAATCGGCCTTTGTCAAAGGGAGGAAAATTAGTGATAATGTTTTACTTGCTCAAGACCTTTTAAGAGATTACCATAAAACTAGTGGTAAACCTCGGGCTGTCGCCAAGGTGGATCTTATGAAAGCTTATGACAATGTAAATTGGACTTTCCTTTTTGATCTTCTTGATATTTTGGGTTTTCTGCCTTTAATGAGAAAATGGATCAAAGCTTGTATTTCTACACCAAGGTATTCTATTAATTTTAATGGTGAGTCTGTGGGATACTTTGATGGAGCAAAAGGTCTTAGGCAGGGAGATCCCATGTCCCCTTACTTATTTGTAATCATTATGGATGCTCTGAGCCAACTACTACAATTTAACATCCAGAATAATTCCTTTTTCTTCTACTGGAAATGTGATAAAATGAAAATCTCACATCTTTGCTTCGCTGATGACTTAATTATTCTTTTAAATGGGGACTTGGAGTCAGCAAAACTTATAAGACATACTTTGAATCAATTTTATGATATTTCTGGCTTGCAAGCTAATGATACCAAGAGTTGCCTTTTCTTATCAGGATTTGATGATACCTTGGCTGCTGATTTGTTAAGTGAACTCCATTTTTCCAAAGGGAGCCTTCCCTTAAAGTATTTAGGAGTTCCTCTGATTACCACTAAATTAAAGAAATGCCATTGTGAAGAGCTTATTTCTAAAATTTGTTCTCGCATTAACTCTTGGAAATCCAAATTTCTTTCTTTTGCTGGAAGGACACAGCTTATCCGTTCTGTGTTATCTAGGATTCAACTGTTTTGGTCTGGAATGTTTATATTACCTAAAAGTGTTCTTAAACAGGTGGAACAATGTATGAGCAGATTTCTTTGGAGTGGAAGTACTGAAAGAGTACAGGGTGCCAAAATTTCTTGGGTGAATGTTTGTAAACCCAAAGAAGAGGGAGGCCCCGGACTAAAGGACATTTTCCTTACAAACACTGTGCTTAATCTAAAACATTTAGGGAGTATCCTTGACCCTTCTAATAACTCGTTATGGAAAAAGTGGATTCACATGTACATGCTCAAAACCAAAAGTATTTGGGAGGTGAAAGCCCCTGGACAATGCTCTTGGTATTGGCGTAAGCTTTTAAAGCTTAGGAGTATAGCTAGGCCTTTAATCAAACATAAAATTGGTAACGGCTTAAATACTTCTCTTTGGCATGACAATTGGCTCCCTTGTGGGCCGTTGTTTGAGAAGTATACTTCTCGAATTGCCTATGATGCTGCTATAGCACCTAATGCTAAAGTGGCAACTATAGTTTCTCAACTGGAATGGAACTGGCCTGCCTCTAATTCCATTGGACTAAATGAAGTTCGGGCCATTCTGTCTAATTTTTATCAGCCTACGACGCTTCAAGACAAAATTGTTTGGACTACTTCTCCTAATGGCAACTTTAATTTTACTCATGTTTGGAACTACCTTAGACCCATTGATCCTGGTGTCCCTTGGTACCCTTTTGTTTGGTATTCTGGGAGCTCTCCTAGATAGAACTTTTTGTTATGGCTAGCTATCCAGAGAAGGCTAGCAACACAAGATAGAATTTGTAATTATACTCATGGGCCTTTAGCTTGTGCGTTATGCCTTAGTCAAATGGACTCTCATGATCACCTTTTCTTTGCATGTACTTACTCCAATTTCATTTGGCAGGACTTAATGCTGAGATGTAACCTGATTTGGAATGGCACGCCAAGGATAACATTGTTTTTGTGGATGATCCAACATTGGAAGGGGAGGACACCTCAGCATATGATACCTAGAATTTGTTTGGGAATTACAATTTATGGCATTTGGAGAGAAAGAAACAAAAGAACCTTTCAGAACTCATCTACACCAAAAGAACACCTTTTGAAGATTTTTGTCTCACAAATCAATGCTCAAATCAGGATTAAATGGAAAAATCACAACCGTCTACAAGCCTTGCTTAGTAATTGGAAGTAAATGGGAGTAATTGGGAGGAGTTTTGTTTTGCCTTCACTTTTCTTGGATTTGTTTTGGTTTGTTTCCTTGGTTTGATTTTGCTGTCCCCATTCTTTTGGCCTTTTGAGGCACTTTTAGTGGTTTGACTTACCACTTGTCCTTATGCTTGTGCTTTGTTGAATATCCTGGGATATGCCCCTTGTACATTTGTACATCCCTTTTTTGGAATCTATTTGCCGTTTCCCGAACAAAAAAAAAAAAAAAAAAAAAAAAGACCCTACTACTACTGCTACTTCTCCCTCTATCGCCTAATGCTTCCAATATTTAGGATCAGAATTTTAGTCAACCAACGAGCTTCTCGATTGACCCTGACGAGCAATAATACCAGAGATAGTAGAGTTCTGAGGGATTTTTGGCATAGAACTTGTTGAGTTACCAGATGATGTGAACCCATGGAATTGATATTCCTTGAACCCACGTTCAGATTATAAATAACCCAAGAAAGCCAAATATCAAGCCAACAATAATCTAGACCCGTTACAGTGAAGCCCAACAGGAAGCCATTAGCTATTTTAAAACTATGCTTGGTACCCCTGCTGCTAACAATTACCCTGGTTACAGTGTGCTAAGGAATATTATCCATAAAAGGATCCCCACAGAAGCTTTTTCTAGTATGGATAATATTCCTAGTGATCTCGAGATCAAAGAGGCTATGTTTAGCATCCATAGTAACAAAGCTCCGGGTCCTGATGGATACAATGCTCATTTTTTTTTAAAGAAACTTGGAATATTACTGGTACCCTTGTTACTCTTGCTATTAAAGAATTTTTTATCCATGGAGAACTTTTGGGAGAGTCCAATGCTACAATTATTGTCCTTATTCATAAAATTTCAAATCCTTCTAAAATGGGTGATTTTCGTCCTATTTCGTGTTGCAACACCATTTATAAATGTATATCTAAAATCATTGCAAAAAGACTCCAAATTATCCTTCCCAATCTTGTGGACAATGCCCAATCTGCTTTTATCAAGGGTCGAAAAATAAGTGATAATATTCTGTTAGCTTAGGACCTCATGAGGGACTACCATAAGCCCTCGGGTCAACCCCGTGCAGCTGTTAAGGTTGATCTTATGAAAGCCTATGATAGTGTTAGTTGGAGGTTTATGTTGGACTTAATTGACATATTAGGTTTTCCCCCCAAAATGCAACTCTGGATTAAAAAGTGTCACAAGCCCTAAATACTCCATCAACTTTAATGGGGAATCCATATGCCTTAGACAGGGTGACCCTCTTTCCCCCTACCTTTTTGTCCTTGTGATGGACACATTGAGCCAATTGATAAAACACAATATTATAGAATCATCTCACTTTAAATATCAATGGAAATGTGATCAGATGAAAATATCCCATCTTTGCTTTGCGGATGACCTTCTTTTAGTTTTTTTATGGGGATAAAGGTTCTGCTCAACTTATGATAAACACTTTTTTTTTTCGAAAAATGGTAAATATATTCCAAAAAAGGATGTACAAATGTACAAGGGGCATAACCCAGGATAAGCATGAAAGCGCGAGCAAGAGGACTGTGGCAAAGAAGCCAGACAAAATAAAAAAACCAGAGCCAACACACGACCCTACCGGACTAAATCAAATTCCTAATCCAGAAAAACACTAGCAAGAGGTAAACCAGAGCCAACTTATGAAAAACACGCTTAGTCAATTCTATGATCTTACTGGCTTACTTGCTAATACTAGCAAGAGTTGTTTATTTACCTCTGGCATTGATGATAACATTGTTAATTCCATATGCCACATATTCCAGTTTAGTATTGGATCTCTTCCTCTTAAGTACCTAGGTGTCCCTCTAATAACATCTAGACTAAAGATGGGAGATTGTCAGGAACTTGTCAATAAAATTAGCTCTATTTGGGCCACTCTTGGAAGTCATGGATTTAGCCCAAATTTCTCGGATCAGCCCAATAAGTGCTTCTTTGAACCTTTTAGCCCTTGCCCTTGTGATTGGCCCAACTGGAACATGTAATGGATCCTTTGGTGCCCCTTGTTCCGTATCAAAACTTCCCTATACTTTGGTGAAGAATGCTACAACAAGGTTATGGGAAAAAGCTGGTTTAGAGGACATGCTATCTACTGAAGCTGGGCATTTCCTATTCAAATTCAACTCTAAGGAAGAATCTGAAGCTGTTTTAGAAGGGGGCCCTTGGCATGTGGCGGGACAACCGATTATATTAAGGAAGTGGCAGGAGGGGTTGACTCTTGATAAAGAAGCACCTTCTAGTCTTCCCATCTGGGTTAATTTCTATCATATCCCTTTGGAATATTGGACCCTTGAGGGCCTCAGTCTTATTGCTAGTGCTGTTGGTAAGCCTTTACATGTCCATAAAATGATTGCATCTCATCAACGGATTTATTTTGCTAGACTTTGCATTGAAGTTGATGCGGCACATGAACTCTTGAAAGAGTTTGATATAGAAATTCTAGATCCTATCAGTGGGGAACTGTAGCACCTAGAAATTTCCCCCAGAAATTCCACGTAGGAATTTAGAATAGTGACGTCACCCCAGAATACGGTTATAGGAGGTCCCTTAGGATGACCTTCAATAGAAATCTCTATTAGGTCCTATAGTAATCGTTTTGATGACAACGGTGTTGGTAATAACCTAGTGATTATTAGAATAGACGTAACCCCGACGCGCATAGTTTCTAAGTCAGAAGCTATAGAAGTACTTGAACTTAGGCTTACTCACAGCCCCGTTATTAGCTACATCTATACCTGTCTTCATTTTCACTACTGTAGACACAAACTGAGACACTGACACTTGCCTTAAGTACACCAACTCAAGAGTGGGACCCACACTACCACTTGGCGGTTATGTGGACCCCACCCCAATCTACCCTTGGACACACAAACACACATGCATAGGTATGCTTTGGTGCACCTATTGCACACAACCAATCCCCCTCACCCTTCCCTCTATATAAAGGCACCATGCCCCTCCTTGTACTCTCTCAATCCCACCCCCATAAATCTGTGTATACAAATTAGAGAAACCAAGAGTGATTGAGAGAGAAAGAGCTTAAACCAAACCTCACACACACACTCGGCCTTGTTACACCATCACACCCCTACATTGTAGACTAAACCCACTCCTTGCATTGTCCCTCACTGTATCAACCTTCTAGCTCACATAAACAGCACCCACGCAATGATGTAGACCCCAGGGAAGACAAGAGGGAAAGACGAAGAAGAAGAGAGAGATCGGAGAAGATCTAGACCATCTAAGGTAATACAACACCCCCTGGTCATTTTCTGTGTCATTGCATGTCACATAGAGGAGTCTAGGATCCCTTGCATGCAAGCCAAACAGAGCCTAAGGCTCTGCATGAGCTCCGGCGACCATGAAAGCTCCATTTGAGAGCTTGATTTCTCAGATATGATCAAAACCCATTTTGATCATACCAAACAGACCCTAATGAACCCAGATAGACACCCATATAGCAGGTTTGGATTTAGGCAATGTTTGGCCGGCCATGCAGACCATTATTGTCTGTTTTGACCGAAAGAATAATCGCATCGTGGGAACCCTAAACGTATGAACCAGATTGTGAGCCCCTAGTATGTGATAGAGGATGAGATTCCGGTCATTTCCACGTTGGATTCATCGATTTTGATGAAGAGATGAGAGAGATATGAGGGCTGGAAGTTTTCCGGCGAAATCGCACTCGCCGGTGACGTCGGGGCTCGTCGGAGAAGAAGAAGATCCGTTTAGATCTTCGGGTTATAACAGGCGGGTCCGGGTCCGGGTCGGGTCTGGGTTGGGTTAGGATGTGTGTAGAAGTGGGTAGGGTCGCGGTTCGGGTTGGGTTTTAAATAACCCGTGGGTCCTTTTATTGGAACGACGTCGTTTTGACGCCATGGGTCAGGTTGTGGGTTTGGTTTGGGTATGGTTCGAGTCGTCTTGTGTCTAGGTTTGGGTCAGGGTGTGGATCGGGGTAGGTTAGGTTTGGGTTGATGGGTAGGATAGGTCTGT
Source organism: Hydrangea macrophylla (assembly GCA_033977485.1). Taxonomy (NCBI): domain Eukaryota; kingdom Viridiplantae; phylum Streptophyta; class Magnoliopsida; order Cornales; family Hydrangeaceae; genus Hydrangea; species Hydrangea macrophylla. The sequence continues at coordinate 25,871,516 of CM066988.1, read as the reverse complement.
GAGAAGAGTTGGGTTTCTGGTTCGGGTTTGGTTTAACCCGAATGGATTTTCGGGTTGGACTTTCTTGTATCTATATATGGTTTATCCATATTAAGTCGGGTCGGATCAGGGTTTGACCCAAATGGGTCACCCAATTGGGTTAGTTTGTGTGTGTTAGAGGGATTAGGTTTCGGGTTAGGGTTCGGGTCAAACCCGCGAGTTTGGTTGGGTCCCTTTGTTTGTGTTAATGGGTAACCCGTTTACCCATGGGTCGGTTCGGGTTGACCCGTCGGGTCTGAAGATTTTATTATTATTATTATTATTATTATTATTATTATTATTATTATTCTTATTATTAGTATTAATTAGTTTAAAAGGTTTTAATTGGTTTTAATAATTATAAATAATTTATAATTAATACCATTAAGGTTTTATAATATAGAATATTATTTCTAATATTCTATATATCATTATTACATTATATATATTATCTATTTATTATTTATATGGTTAAAATAAATAATAAATATCAGTTTTAAATAATTTTAAATAGTTAATAAATACCTATATGTATTTATAAATTCTAGAAAATTAGGGTAATGACCCTGGGACTATTTTATTATATAATGTAAGTTATAAAGCTATAATATTATAGTCCAATATTTTTAATAATTAATAAGGAGCTATTTTATGAGTATATTAATTATTAAAAATACCAAACGAGCTCCGAAAATTATGAGATAAATACTGGTAGTGTATTTTAATATCTAGTATTTAATAAAAATACTTCTAAGTAGTGATTTCTTTGTATAATTATAATTACATATTTAAATCCCATTTCGGGTATTTTCTGGTATGTATTATCTTCAATAATTCATAATAAATAATCTAGGACTCCGAAAATTACGCGGTCAGTTTCCAGAGTCTTAGAATAATGTCTAGAACATTTTCGTAAAATGTGGTGACTTTTCGACTCGGTCAAAAATACAGCCTATCTTTTAGGGCCCGCATTAGTGTAGTAAGCCCTACCTTTTACCTCGTAAAATGCGACCGGCTCTGATTTGAGTATAGTCAATGGCGTTGGACTTAGAATGACATGTAGATCACTACCTTGAGGTTTATGACTTTATTTGGTAAAATTACCATTTTGCCCCTATAGTTGTACTCATACATTATTACTGTTTCTTCCGTTTATTGTTGTAGAACTTGACGGTTATCTGCTTTTCGAGGATCGGTGACTCGATGTGAGTTTCCGAACCTCACTCTAATCCTAATAAGACTAATATATGATGATTTAAAGTTACATGTATAATGTTTTGTATGAATAATATGCTGATTTATGATGTCACGTGTATTTCCAATAATTGTAAGACTATGCAAAGCATGTCATGGTAGTACTATCGCATACGTGAGCATGTCAAGGGTTTTATCTATATGTTAATCGGTATCAAATCCATGTTATGTGATCCATGCACTATATGTTACGTTTCTGCTGCTAACTGTTAAATGCATGTTTTACGATGTTGTTGACTGGAATAGATAACGCATGCTATGTTAATAATAAAGAGAATGAAAGTGGTTTTGCATATGGGTATCGGGAGTGGATTCACTTGCATTTCCTGACATGTGTTAGCATGCATTGCATGAGAAAGAGATGTGAATGTAAAAGAGATGTGATTTGTGGATCCTATGGATCAACGGCTGACGAGCCGGGTGGACATGAACGGTTAGGGTTCCTAGCGCGCCTCTCGCCGTTGAAGACGTCCGGTGATAGGCATACGTGGTTGAAGACGTCCCATGTATCGTTGAAGACGTCCGGCTAGTACTCTAATATACTTCTCAGCCGTGTAGACGACCGGTGAGAGTATACACATGGTTGAAGACGTCCCATGTGCCAGTTTCATTGTTTACAGATAGTGTGCGCCGTGAAGACGTCCAGTGGCCTATCAAGGGAATGAGTATGAATTGACTATGATAGCATGTTATCATCCTTGATATACCGCGTGTTGTCAAGTGGATGAGAAAGAGAAAGTGAATGGTGAGATTGAGTTGATGAGTAAAAATGATTTGGTTCAAAATGATTTGGTTTGGAAAGTTTTGGTTTTAAAATAAAATGGTTTTGAAAAGTATCTGTTTTAAAAGGCAAGTGTCTATGAAAAGAGTTGGGGAGTGAGTTACATTGGTCATGCATTTGCACGCACAAGTTTATATAAGGAGAATGTATTCTATGATGTTAAGATTATCTGTTTACCTGTTTTGTTGAGACCTCTGTTATGCCCGTAGTGAGAATGCGTCTTTTGATAAGAGATTAACCATACTTTAAAGTACTAAACTATGACATGAGTTGAGAGATGTTCTGTATTTAGTGATTATTGTGCGGTTGAGACTCTCACTCAGCCTTGTTCCAAGGCTGATGGCATGTTATGCCCTGGGCATTCGTATGCCCAGAGTGTTGCAGGTTTGGAGATAGATAGAAGAGTTCAGAATGCTGTGCCGTGAAGCCAAGGAGAATAAAGCCTTGTCCAAGACCTGATAGACAGTTTCTCAAGTTTTAAGATTACGTAAATTATTTAGTATGGCCCCTTGCATTAAGATTGAAGATATTGTAACCCTTGTTTAATTTCCGCTGCTGTATTTATACTCTGATAAGTTTAGATCGTGCTTATGCCCTAGCATTTTCCCTTATGATTGTATGGTGCGGAGTTAGAAGGACAGGACGGTTAACAAACTAGTCACGTGTCTACAGATCCATAAAGGAAAATTTTTATTTTCCCTATTTTTGGCTTACTCCGGGGCGTGACAGGGTTTTTAGTGGTATCAGAGCCTAGGTTAGGCATTTACCGTTTGTCCTATGCACTTTAAGTTATAAACCATTAGATCTTTTCCCCACTTATGAAGATACTAACCCTATGATAGTTTATATTGGACAGGTTAGCATGGAACCCTTCTATGTCCAAGACGGGTTTGGAGGACATTGGGTTTACCCAGATCGTATAGAGCCTGCAGACCCAGTGTTGTACCGGTAAAGGATTCGATGGAGTGCTCAGTGGCATTTGGAGGAAAACATGTGGCATAATGTACATGTGTTGGGAATTGAGGACCCAGAGATCCTGCAAAGAGAGGCACATTACCGAGAAAACACCCTTAGACTTGTTCATCAGGAAGCAGCTGAGATAACTCATGACAGCTATACCCTCCGAGTCATGACTTTTCGAGTTAAGCTGACACCCCCACCAGGACCTATAGGACCATCTCTTGCTACGCCACCCCCAGTACCAGAGGAGTCCATAGCTGATACACCCTTGACCGTTGAGTCAGTCATGGGGACTGATAGGGAGGAGGATGATGATGGAAGAGTCCCGGCAAAGGAGACCATTTCTGTGGAGGATGCTGATTCCGCAGTCGATGTTGACCCAACTAGGAATGTGGGTAAGAAACCACCCAAGAAAGACATAGCTGAGAAGGGAAAGTCAAAGGTCGAGGATCTGGATGATTAAAGGACTTTGTAATAGGACTGATAGTCCATCTTTTGTGTATATAGCTGTACTCAGGCATGTAACACGTAGTAGTAGTAACGTGTACGCCTTTCATGTATCTGTTGTTGGCACTATTCCCTACTATGTACGTACTTAGCGTACGCACTCTCTAATGTAAATGTTTTTGTAATTATGTTGCACTATGTTGAAATCTATCTATGGAAATTATCTTTAACTTGACATATATATTTTCACGTAGATGTACTGCTTGCTTGTAATTAGTAAATTTATTTAAACTTATATACTCTTAGTCTATAAGAATGACTAATAAATCCCCGCGATGAGTAAAGTCATAGAAGTCACAGTGTAAAATATAGAATTAGGAACTAGTGTAAGTTCAGGGAGTCGGACTTGGAACAATTGACAGTAACTCAAGGTTTAGATAGAATTAAGAAAGGTACCCCCTTGTCACTATGAAACTTTAAGATATTTCATTAACTAGCATCGGTACTAAGATAGTTTTCTGTGTTGGGCAGGCTAGCATGGAGCACCAGATAGAGTACGATGCTGCGGAGGGACAGTACAGAGTCACCTTGGAGAGACAATTTGCCCCTCGAGGATTTGGTCATGCTAGCAACACCATCAGGCATAGAGTTCGCCAGAGTAAAAAGAAGTGGACACATTGTTTCTTCCATAAGAGACCTGTTCCAGAGTTAGCATATCATAGAGTGGTAGCACCATGCTTGATGTCTGCTGAGATGGAGGAGATTCCTCATGCCCTTGGAAACCTTGTAATCCATGACCAGGACGAGCCACAAGAGCACATAGTACACTTTGTTACCCCTGCAGGTTCTGATGATGACTCAGATGATGATCCAGATGAAGACCCACTAGTAGAGCCGGAGATGATAGAGGACCCTGATTGGCCCCTAGAGCCAGCCTGGGATGCATTTATAGGTATCCCTCCGATTGACTTTCCACCATCCAGTGACTTAGGAGAGGTGACTTCGGACTCTGATGTTGAGAGAGATGGAGGATGGATCCTTAGCTAGTTTATCATATATTTTATTCCACTTCTTTGATGTATCCTAGATTGGTAGAACTAATATTCGTACTCTTGCTGTACCTTTTTATTTTTTGATCAGTAGTAGTTTGCTTGTAACCTAACTTAACATAATTGTATGGATGAGACGTATTCTTATCAATTGCTAATCTTACCTCTTATGCGTTTATTACTAATAAGAATATAGGATTGACCATTGGTTGATAGATGCTTAGGCACTGACAAACTTCCTGAGATGTATCTCAGAACAGTCAGCTCAACCTAGAGTCTAGAAGGACCAAGGATAAGGATGCCTTACCCTTGATCCTAGTAGTAGTTGCGACAACCGTTATATACTAGAAATCTCTATTGACTCAATACTGTTACTTGTCATATGATCAGACGAGTTAAGATAAGGTATTGACCAAATAGGTGTTAACTCGTAGGTATAACCTTTACTAGCATACACCATGGTTAAGAGGAAACGGAATACTCAGAATTCATCCAACGGACCAACAAATGTGATACCTCCAGCAGTGGATCCAACAGGATTGATAGGAGCTTTTGTTCGACGTGTGGAGCAAGCAAGTGATCACCTGGACCGCGTCATCAACAGCGAAAATACTCATCAGACAGGAGATAAACTGCTTGAGAGATTTCGTGCACTTAAACCAGGAACTTTCACTGGAATGACAGAGGCATGGGAAGCTGAGCAATGGCTTCGTGATATGGAACGAATGTTTCAAGCCCTTGAATGCAACGAGGCTGAGAAAAGACGCTTGGCTGTTTTCCAATTGACGTATTCGGCAGCCGACTGGTGGGAATCTGTCGAAGCTACAGTGGGTGAAGATGTTACAAGGAGAATGACATGGGAAGCATTCAAAACGAAATTCCTAGCAAAGTACTTCCCAAGAACAGAAAGAAACAAGAAGAAAAAGGAATTCATAGAGCTAGTTCAAGGCAACATGACAATACAAGAATACACAGCGAAATTTGAGAGGCTATCATGATTTGCTCCGTACATGGTAGATACTCAGCGAAATAAGACACTGCAATATTACGAAGGACTTAATCCAGACATTCAAAAGACAGCAGCAGTATGCCTTGACCAACATTCGAAGAAATGGTCGAATTAGCCACGCAATTGGAGAACATAGCTCTGAACAGCAAGAAACTAGAGATTCACCAACAGGGAGGAAAAGATAACTGGTTCCAGACAACGAACCCAGGAGGAAGTTGAAGAAGCAATCAAGTGTCACAGACAACCGCTCGAATGCAGTCGGTAATCACCAGAGGAAACTCTGGACACATCCAGAATCATCACAAGAGACAGAGAAGTAATGACAGAAAAGTTAGTCAGACAGTCGTCTAGACACACGCAAAACAACGTGACATCTGTTACAACTGCGGAACACCTGGACACCACTCCAAAGAATGCACAGCACACAGACAACAGGTGCAGTGTTTCAATTGTGGAAAGACTGGTCATATACGCAAAGATTGCCCCGAACAAAAAAAAAAACTCAGAACAATGCTCCACCACCACAAAGGTCCATAAAAAGAGCACGCAGATCAGGGAATCAATCTCAGCACTGAATAAAATGGAAGATAGAAGGTACCATGCCTACTGCCAGAACTTTGAATCTTATATGGGGATGGTATTACAAGATGTTTGGGACATTCGAGAGAAATCATGAGGAGGAGCTGAGGTATTTCCAGGAAATCAGACCCCTGAACAGTTGACAACAACTTATGGTCTGATAGACCATTTAGATTGATAAGAGCGCCTGAGTTAGCATAGAACGACTAACCTTATGAATAAGACTTTGTACAATTTAAGATCTAGAAAACTCCTGATTTCGAGGACGAAATCCTCAAATAAGGTGGGTAGAGATGTAGCACCCAGAAATTTCCCCCAGAAATTCCACGTAGGAATTTAGAATAGTGACGTCACCCCAGAATACGGTTATAGGAGGTCCCTTAGGATGACCTTCAATAGAAATCTCTATTAGGTCCTATAGTAATCGTTTTGATGACAACGGTGTTGGTAATAACCTAGTGATTATTAGAATAGACGTAACCCCGACGCGCATAGTTTCTAAGTCAGAAACTATAGACGTACTTGAACTTAGGCTTACTCACAGCCCCGTTATTAGCTACATCTATACCTGTCTTCATTTTCACTACTGTAGACACAAACTGAGACACTGACACTTGCCTTAAGTACACCAAATCAAGAGTGGGACCCACACTACCACTTGGCGGTTATGTGGACCCCACCCCAATCTACCCTTAGACACACAAACACACATGCATAGGTATGCTTTGGTGCACCTATTGCACACAACCAATCCCCCTCACCCTTCCCTCTATATAAAGTCACCATGCCCCTCCTTGTACTCTCTCAATCCCACCCCCATAAATCTGTGTATACAAATTAGAGAAACCAAGAGTGATTGAGAGAGAAAGAGCTTAAACCAAACCTCACACACACACTCGGCCTTGTTACACCATCACACCCCTACATTGTAGACTAAACCCACTCCCTGCATTGTCCCTCACTGTATCAACCTTCTAGCTCACATACACAGCACCCACGCAATGATGTAGACCCCAGGGAAGACAAGAGGGAAGACGAAGAAGAAGAGAGAGATCGGAGAAGATCTAGACCATTTGAGGTAATACAACACCCCCTGGTCATTTTCTGTGTCATTTCATGTCACATAGAGGAGTCTAGGATCCCTTGCATGCAAGCCAAACAGAGCCTAAGGCTCTGCATGAGCTCCGGCGACCATGAAAGCTCCATTTGAGAGCTTGATTTCTCAGATATGATCAAAACCCATTTTGATCATACCAAACAGACCCTAATGAACCCAGATAGACACCCATATAGCAGGTTTGGATTTAGGCAATGTTTGGCCGGCCATGCAGGCCATTATTGTCTGTTTTGACCGAAAGAATAATTGCATCGTGGGAACCCTAAACGTATGAACCAGATTGTGAGCCCCTAGTATGTGATAGAGGATGAGATTCCGGCCATTTTCCCGTTGGATTCATCTATTTTGATGAAGAGATGAGAGAGATATGAAGCCTTGAAGTTTTCCGGCGAAATCGCACTCGCTGGCGATGTCGGGGCTCGCCGGAGAAGAAGAAGATCCGTTTGGATCTTCGGGTTATAACAGGCGGGTCCTGGTCGGGTCTGGGTTGGGTTAGGATGTGTGTAGAAGTGGGTAGGGTCGCGGTTCGGGTTGGGTTTTAAATAACCCATGGGTCCTTTTATTGGAACGACGTCGTTTTGACGCCATGGGTCGGGTTGTGGGTTTGGTTTGGGTATGGTTCGGGTCGTCTTGTGTCTAGGTTGGTCAGGGTGTGGATCGGGTTAGGTTAGGTTTGGGTTGATGGGTAGGATAGGTCTGTGAGGAGAGTTGGGTTTCCGGTTCGGGTTTGGTCTAACCCGAATGGATTTTCGGGTTGGACTTTGTTGTATCTATATATGGTTTATCCATATTAAGTCGGGTCGGATCAGGGTTTGACCCAATGGGTCACCCAGTTGGGTTAGTTTGTGAGTGTTAGAGGGATTAGGTTTCGGGTTAGGGTTCGGGTCAAACCCGCGAGTTTGGTTGGGTCCCTTTGTTTGTGTTAACGGGTAGCCCGTTTACCCATGGGTCGTTTTGGGTTGACCCGTCGGGTCTGAAGATTTTATTATTATTATTATTATTATTATTATTATTATTATTATTATTATTATTCTTATTCTTATTATTAGTATTAATTAGTTTAAAATTTAATTGGTTTTAATAATTATAAATAATTTATAATTAATGCCATTAAGGTTTTATAATATAGAATATTATTTCTAATAGTCTATATATCATTATTATATTATATATATATATATATTATATATTTATTATTTATATGGTTAAAATAAATAATAAATATCAGTTTTAAATAATTTTAAATAGTTAATAAATACCTATATGTATTTATAAATTCTAGAAAATTAGGGTAATGACCCTGGGACTATTTTATTATATAATGTAAGTTATAAAGCTATAATATTATAGTCCAATATTTTTAATAATTAATAAGGAGCTATTTTATGAGTATATTAATTATTAAAAATACCAAACGAGCTCCGAAAATTATGAGATAAATACTGGTAGTGTATTTTAATATCTAGTATTTAATAAAAATACTTCTAAGTACTGATTTCTTTGTATAATTATAATTACATATTTAAATCCCATTCGGGTATTTTCTGGTATGTATTATCTTCTAATTCATAATAAATAATCTAGGACTCCGAAAATTACACGGTCAGTTTCCAGAGTCTTAGAATAATGTCTAGAGCATTTTCGTAAAGTTTGGTGACTTTTCGACTCGGTCAAAAATACAGCCTATCTTTTAGGGCCCGCATTAGTGTAGTAAGCCCTACCTTTTACCTCGTAAAACGCGATAGGCTCTGATTTGAGTCTAGTCAATGGCGTTGGACTTAGAATGACACGTAGATCACTACCTTGAGGTTTATGACTTTATTTGGTAAAATTACCATTTTGCCCCTATAGTTGTACTCATACATTATTACTGTTTCTTCCGTTTATTGTTGTAGAACTTGACGGTTATCTGCTTTTCGAGGATCGGTGACTCGAGGTGAGTTTCCTAACCTCACTCTAATCCTAATAAGACTAATATAAGATGATTTAAAGTTACATGTATGATGTTTTGTATGAATAATATGCTGATTTATGATGTCGCGTGTATTTCCAATAATTGTAAGACTATGCAAAGCATGTCATGGTAGTACTATCGCATACGTGAGCATGTCAAGGGTTTTATCTATATATTTATCTGTATCAAATCCATGTTATGTGATCCATGCACTATATGTTACGTTTCTGCTGCTAACTGTTAAATGCATGTTTTACGATGTTGTTGACTGGAATAGATAACGCATGCTATGTTAATAATAAAGAGAATGAAAGTGGTTTTGCATATGGGTATCGGGAGTGGATTCACTTGCATTTCATGACATGTGTTAGCTTGCATTGCATGAGAAAGAGATGTGAATGTAAAAGAGATGTGATTTGTGGATCCTATGGATCAACGGCTGACGAGCCGGGTGGACATGAACGATTAGGGTTCCTAGCGCGCCTCTCGCCGTTGAAGACGTCCGGTGATACGCATACATGGTTGAAGACATCCCATGTATCGTTGAAGACGTCCGGCTAGTACTCTAATATACTTCTCAGCCGTGTAGACGACCGGTGAGAGTATACACATGGTTGAATACGTCCCATGTGACAGTTTCATTGTTTACAGATAGTGTGCGCCGTGAAGACGTCCGGTGGCCTATTAAGGGAATGAGTGTGAATTGACTGTGATAGCATGTTATCATCCTTGATATACCACGCATTGTCAAGTGGATGAGAAAGAGAAAGTGAATGATGAGATTGAGTTGATGAGTAAAAATGATTTGGTTCAAAATGATTTGGTTTGGAAAGTTTTGGTTTTAAAATAAAATGGTTTTGAAAAGTATCTATTTTAAAAGGCAAGTGTCTATGAAAAGAGTTGGGGAGTGAGTTACATTGGTCATGCATTTGCACGCACGAGTTTATATAAGGAGAATGTATTCTATGATGTTATGATTATTTGTTTACCTGTTTTGTTGAGACCTCTGCTATGCCCGTAGTGAGAATGCGTCTTTTGATAAGAGATTAATCATACTTTAAAGTACTAAACTATGACGTGAGTTGAGAGATGTTCTGTATTTAGTGATTATTGTGCGGTTGAGACTCTCACTCAGCCTTGTTCCAAGGCTGACGGCATATTACGCCCTGGGCATTCGTATGCCCAGAGTGTTGCAGGTTTGGAGATAGATAGAAGAGTTCAGAATGCTGTGCCGTGGAGCCAAGGAGAATAAAGCCTTGTCCAAGACCTGATAGACAGTTTCTCAAGTTTTAAGATTACGTAAATTATTTAGTATGGCCCCCTTGTATTAAGATTGAAGATATTGTAACCCTTGTTTAATTTCCGCTGCTGTATTTATACTCTGATAAGTTTAGATCGTGCTTATGCCCTAGCATTTTCCCTTATGATTGTATGGTGCGGAGTTAGAAGAACAGGACGGTTAACAAACTAGTCACGTGTCTACGGATCCATAAAGGAAAATTTTTATTTTCCCTATTTTTGGCTTACTCCAGGGCGTGACAGGAACCTATGCTTATTAGTATCAAAGTGGAATACCAATGGAGTCCTAGAAGATGTGCCAAATGTAAAAAAATTGGTCATGATTGTTCTAAGATCCCAAAGTCCCCAACTACCCAAAGATATGTTCCTATTCCTCCTTCTAAACCCCAATCCTTGCAAAATCTTGGGGAGGGTGATACAAACCCCGCCAACAATGTGACGAAACCCGTAACACGATTAATGCTTTGGACCGTTCTACTGTCAGATTCAAAAGGAAAACCGCGACCCAACACCTATAACAGATGCGAACATTGGTATAAAGGATGAAGACGCCACAATCAAGGATGGAAAACTCGATTGATAAGTCCAGGTATGAACGCCACAGAGTAAATCTGATAAGTTCGAATAGTTCTTCAAAGAACCAAAGAGAAAACTCTCACAATTTTATTCATGATCAAAACTGAATATTACAAACCCTAAACTGTTTTAAATAGCTGAGGCTTACGGGTGGGGGCCCTATAAGACTACGAAATATTATGGCCCAATATAATTCCCCCAAAACTAAAATAAAAAACAAACTAACAAATATGAAAAGTTCCTAAGTTGGCATGCAAGCCTATGATTTATTCTAGAGCTTGAATCATGGACACCCAGCCTTGTGGATCACTAGTATCCTCCTTTGGGCCATAAAGATTAGTCTCAACCCAAATTTGTTGAACCAGCCCATTGAGATTGTCCTTGAACCGTTTTGCTCGTGCCCTTGTAACTGGACCAATTGGCACGTGGTTCGGGTCCGCATTCCACCTTGTGCTAGCCGCCATGTTCTCATCAGAGGGTATTTGGATGGTCCAAGGGAAAGGTAAGAATGTTTCAATTCAAGAACCCAACACTTTTCCTACGTCTAGGGTAGAGACCTTGGACGCTATTAACACTATTACCAATACAGAGATTATGATTGAAAACCAACTTCTGTTGCCTCATGAGAATGTTCATAGAACTTTACCCACTTCTGCCCAAAAGCAGTGTATTCTGGAGACCAACACCTTCTAAGCGTTGGGGGAGAATTTGGATGATTCTGAGAATCAGGTAGCAGTCCTTAACCAAAAGCCAGAACATCCAGAGAACTACTCTGAGGAAGGCAATAATAGGGATGAACACCTTGCGCAAGGTTTGACCACTCAACACTCAGACAAAAACAAAAGCAATATAGTGGAAATTGTAGAGCAAACTGGCCACTCTACTCCTTCATCTTCCAAATCAATCACGACTAAGAAGCATAATTCAGGCCCCTCGGGTCATAACAACCAGAGGAAGAATAGAAATGGGAGTTCCTCAGATAAGTATAATCACTCCCCTCCTAGTTTTTAATGATTATTAGCAGTTGGAACATAAGAGGGCTCAATCATCCCCTTAAAACAGATTGAAATTGCTAAGTTTGTTGTTGATAATGACTTAGATGTTTTGGGCATTATTGAGACTAAAGTCAGGATGCCTAACCAAGATAAGATACAAAAATGCATGTTACCTAGCTAGAACTTTGTTACCAATAGCCAACCAAATTCGGTTGACAGAATTTGGGTTGGTTGGAATCCCAACAAAGTTAACTTAACTATTCTTAAATGCACTTGTCAAATCATTCATGTTAAAATTGCTAAAACTGATCATTCTATTGTCCTAGAGGCTTCTTTCATCTATGGTTTTAACACTATTCAAGAAAGATGGAGCCTTTGGAGTGATTTAAAGATTATATCGGCTTCTCTTGGTTCCCTACCTTGGATTAGCCTCGGAGATTTCAATGTTGTTTTAAGTCCTCGTGAAATCTTTGGGGGTAGCTCGGGGAGAGACCAAGGAGCTATCGAATTTAATGATATTGTGAACTCTACTTGCCTTGTAGATCTCCGATATACAGGTGTCTACTTCTCTTGGAGCAATCGCACAATTAGTAAAGAGCTAGACAGGGCCCTAGTTAATCAGGGATGTCTTGACTCTTTTCCTTCGTCTTATGCGGAATTCCTTCCTTATGGAGTGTCTGACCACTCTCCTATTATTGCTAAAATTGCAACTCCTTGTCTGAAAAAAGGTAAGCCGTTCAAGTTTTATAACTATTGGACCTCTTTGGACACTTTTGCTAACATTGTTGATCACTCTTGGGCCACTAATTATGAGGGTACGTTTTAATTCCAGTTGTGCCATAAATTGAGGAATCTTAAAGTTGACCTTAAAAAACTTTCCAAAGAATCCTTAGGGAGAGAAAAACTTATGGTTGATACTATTAGGGAGAATCTTTTGAATTGTCAAAGAATGTTAGATGACCACCCTCAAAACACTGTTTTAAAAAATCAAGAACAAATATTTCATGAAACTCTCTGGGAAGCTATCAGGGTGGAAGAAGAGGTGTTGAGACAAAAGTCTAGGATCCAATGGATTGAATGTGGCGATAGGAATACTATCTATTTCCACAACTCCATTAAGCATAGATGCAATAGTAACAGGATTGTGTCCCTTATTCAACCTAATGGCACTCAAACTAAGAATGAGGATGAAGCTAAAAGTGAAGCTATTAGATTTTTAAGTCTATGCTTGGTACCTCTGCTACTAATACTTATCCTGGCATTAATACATTGAGGAACATTATCCATAAAAGAATAACCATGGAAAATTTTAATAGTATGGATATTTTACCTAGTGATGAAGAGATTAAAGATACTTTTTTTAGCCTCCATAGTAACAAAGCCCCTGGTTCTAATGGTTTTAATGCTCACTTTTTCAAAGAAACTTGGTCCCGTACTAGACCTTTGGTTACTAGTGCTATTAAAGAATTTTTCATTATTGGAGAACTTTTACGAGAATCCAATGCTACCATTATTGCTCTTATTCCTAAAATTCCCAACCCCTCTAAAATGGGTGATTTTAGGCCTATCTCTTGTCGTAACACGGTTTATAAGTGTATTTCTAAAATCATTTCTAAACGAATTTAATCGATATTACCGGACATTGTTGATAATGCTCAATCAGCTTTTATTAAAGGTAGGAAAATTAGTGATAATGTTCTTTTAGCCCAGGATTTAATGAGGGACTACCATAAACCCTCAGGTCAACCCAGAGTGGCAGCTAAGGTTGATCTTATGAAGGCTTATGATAGTGTTAGTTGGGAATTTTTGCTTGATCTTATTGATGTTCTTGGTTTCCCTCCTAAGATGCAAAGCTGGATTAAAGCTTGTGTTACTAGCCCTAAATACTCCCTTAACTTCAATGGTGAATCGATTGGGTATTTTGATGGTACGAAAGGCCTGAGACAAGGAGATCCTCTGTCTCCCTATCTTTTTGTTCTTGTTATGGACACTCTTAGCCAATTGATTCAACATAATATTCAGAGATCTCCCTTTTTTAAATTTCATTGGAGATGTGAAAAGCTTAAAATTTCCATCTTTGCTTTGTGGATGACCTTTTGTTACTCTTCAATGGTGATGTGAATTCTGCCTTGGTCATGAAAGAGTCTTTAATTCAATTTTATGAGATCACAGGTTTACAAGCTAATTCTAGTAAGAGTTGTATTTTCTTTTCTGGTATTGAGGAAGATGTCTCTAATTCCATTTGCCAACCTCTTCAGTTTACGGTTGGCTCTCTTCCATTAAAATATCTTGGTGTTCCTCTTATTACATCTAGATTGAAAAAGGGAGATTGTGATGAATTGGTTAAAAAGATAAGTTCTAGAATCCTTTCTTGGACTTCTAAATTCTTATCTTATGTTAGTAGATTTCAACTGATTCAATCTGTCATTACTGGCATACAAATTTATTGGGCTGGTATATTTATTCTTCCAAAAAGTGTGCTGAAACAAGTGGAGATGATTATGCGTAGATTCCTTTGGTCTGGAGGAATTGATAATCCTCATGGCTCTAAGGTGTCCTAGAAGCAAGTTTGAAAACCTAAAAAGGAAGGGGGTCTTGGCATTAAAGACCTTGTCCAACTTAATATAGCTATGAACTTAAAACGTATTTAGACCCTTTTTTCATCCAATAACAAATTTTCCGAAAAAAAAAAGTGGATCTACACTTATATGTTGAAAAGTAAAAGTTTTTGGGCTGCTAAACCTCCTTCCCAATGTTCTCGGTACTAGAAAAAGCTTCTTAAATTAAGAGATATTGTTCGGCCTATGCTACATCACAAAATTGGAAATGGTTGTGACTCCTTCCTCTGGTATGACAATTGGCATCCCTTAGGCCCTTTATTGGATAAGTATGGCCATCGTGTTACTTATGACGCTGCTTTGAGCCTTAATGCTAAAGTTTCTGATGTTATAGATGGAGAGACATGGAAGTGGCCTCTTACTAATACTATTGATCTTAAGGAAATTAGAGGCCAATTACATTCTCTACCACCTCCGTCTGGTGCTTGTGATGTGGCTATTTGGTTACCTTCCCCCAATGGGTGATTTTCCACTGCTCATACGTGGGATCACCTAAGGGAAGTTAATCCTAAAGTTCCTTGGTATCGCCTACTTTGGTTTTCTGGTCATATTCCTAGACATAGTGTCATTTTATGGTTTGCTCTTTGTCACAGGTTATCCACCCATGATAGGATTGCTTCTTTTACTCCTGGGCCATTGGCATGTGTGCTATGCCATAAAGGTATGGAATCCCATGATCATTTGTTTTTCAATTGCTCTTATTCTTCCTTTGTTTGGTAGGGGCTCATGCAGCGGATGGGAATTTCCCGAACAACTTCTTCTTAGGATAGCCTGGTGGATTGGGTAGCTAGGACGTGAAGACACCCAATTACATTGCTCCTAAGATGTGCTTGGGTTTAGCTATTTATAGTATTTGGAAGGAAAGAAATGCTCGATCTTTCAAACTTGAAGTAAAAACCAAGGAAATGGTCCTCCAAGATATTCTCCGCCAGAATGTCATCCAAATTCAAATCAAATGGAAGAATGTCCCTGATACGAACCCCGCCAATAATGTGACGAAACCCGTAACACGATTAATGTCTTGGACCGTTCTACTGTCAGATTCAATGGAAACCGCAACCCAACACCTATAACAGATGCAAACCTTGGTATAAAAGATGAAGACGCCACAATCAAGGATGGAAAACTCGATTGATAAGTCCAGGTATGAACGCCACAGAGTAAGTCTGATAAGTTCGAATAGTTCTTCAAAGAACCAAAGAGAAAACTCTCACAATATTATTAATGATCAAAACTGAATATTACAAACCCTAAAACTGTTTAAATAGACGAGGCTTAAAGTTGGGCCCTTTTAAGCCTACGAAATATTATGGTCCAATATAATTCACCCCAAAACTAAAATAAAAGGAAACTAATGAATATAAAAAGTCCCTAAGTTGGCATGCAAGCCTATAATTTATTCTAGAGCTTGAATCATGGACACCCAGCCTTGTGGATCACTAGTATCCTCCTTTGGGCCACTCAGATTAGTCTCAACCCAAATTTGTTGAACCAGCCCATTGAGATTGTCCTTGAACCGCTTTGCTCGCGCCCTTGTAACCGGACCAATTTTTTTTTATACGGTTCAGAAACGAGAACGAATAAGAAAACGAACAGAAACAAAAACGAATAAGAACAGAACCAGAAGAAACGAATAAGAACAGAAACGAAAAAGATATGATAAACCTGAGACTAGAACTGTGCTCTGATACCAACTGATACAAACTCCGCCAATAATGTGACGAAACCCGTAACACGATTAATGTCTCGGACCGTTCTACTGTCAGATTCAATGGAAACCGCGACCCAACACCTATAACAGATGCAAACCTTGGTATAAAGGATGAAGACGCCACAATCAAGGATGGAAAACTCGATTGATAAGTCCAGGTATGAACGCCACAGAGTAAGTCTGATAAGTTCGAATAGTTCTTCAAAGAACCAAAGAGAAAACTCTCACAATATTATTAATGATCAAAACTGAATATTACAAACCCTAAAACTGTTTAAATAGCCGAGGCTTAAAGTTAGGCCCTTTTAAGCCTACGAAATATTATGGTCCAATATAATTCACCCCAAAACTAAAATAAAAGGAAACTAATGAATATAAAAAGTCCCTAAGTTGGCATGCAAGCCTATAATTTATTCTAGAGCTTGAATCATGGACACCCAGCCTTGTGGATCACTAGTATCCTCCTTTGGGCCACTCAGATTAGTCTCAACCCAAATTTGTTGAACCAGCCCATTGAGATTGTCCTTGAACCGCTTTGCTCGCGCCCTTGTAACCGGACCAAATTTTTTTTATACGGTTCAGAAACGAGAACGAATAAGAAAATGAACAGAAACAAAAACGAATAAGAACAGAACCAGAAGAAATGAATAAGAACAGAAACGAAAAAGATATGATAAACCTGAGACTAGAACTGTGCTCTGATACCAACTGATACGAACCCCGCCAATAATGTGACGAAACCCGTAACACGATTAATGTCTCGGACCATTCTACTGTCAGATTCAATGGAAACCGCGACCCAACACCTATAACAGATGCAAACCTTGGTATAAAGGATGAAGACGCCACAATCAAGGATGGAAAACTCGATTGATAAGTCCAGGTATGAACGCCACAGAGTAAGTCTGATAAGTTCGAATAGTTCTTCAAAGAACCAAAGAGAAAACTCTCACAATATTATTAATGATCAAAACTGAATATTACAAACCCTAAAACTGTTTAAATAGCCGAGGCTTAAAGTTGGGCCCTTTTAAGCCTACAAAATATTATGGTCCAATATAATTCACCCCAAAACTAAAATAAAAGGAAACTAATGAATATAAAAAGTCCCTAAGTTGGCATGCAAGCCTATAATTTATTCTAGAGCTTGAATCATGGACACCCAGCCTTATGGATCACTAGTATCCTCCTTTGGGCCACTCAGATTAGTCTCAACCCAAATTTGTTGAACCAGCCCATTGAGATTGTCCTTGAACCGCTTTGCTCGCGCCCTTGTAACCAGACCAATTTTTTTTTATACGGTTCAGAAACGAGAACGAATAAGAAAACGAACAGAAACAAAAACGAATAAGAACAGAACCAGAAGAAACGAATAAGAACAGAAACGAAAAAGATATGATAAACCTGAGACTAGAACTGTGCTCTGATACCAACTGATACGAACCCCGCCAATAATGTGACGAAACCCGTAACACGATTAATGTCTCAGACCGTTCTACTGTCAGATTCAATGGAAACCGCGACCCAACACCTATAACAGATGCGAACCTTGGTATAAAGGATGAAGACGCCACAATCAAGGATGGAAAACTCGATTGATAAGTCCAGGTATGAACGCCACAGAGTAAGTCTGATAAGTTCGAATAGTTCTTCAAAGAACCAAAGAGAAAACTCTCACAATATTATTAATGATCAAAACTGAATATTACAAACCCTAAAACTGTTTAAATAGCCGAGGCTTAAAGTTGGGCCCTTTTAAGCCTACGAAATATTATGGTCCAATATAATTCACCCCAAAACTAAAATAAAAGGAAACTAATGAATATAAAAAGTCCCTAAGTTGGCATGCAAGCCTATAATTTATTCTAGAGCTTGAATCATGGACACCCAGCCTTGTGGATCACTAGTATCCTCCTTTGGGCCACTCAGATTAGTCTCAACCCAAATTTGTTGAACCAGCCCATTGAGATTGTCCTTGAACCGCTTTGCTCGCGCCCTTGTAACCGGACCAATTGGTACGTGGTTCGGGTCCGCATTCCACCTTGTGCTAGCCGCCATGTTCTCATCAGTCCCTCACCTTCCTCAATATATCGATAGATGGAAATGACCCTTTGTCTCTTTTGTCTAGGGCTGGAGTTTGGAATGCTTTGATTTTGTTTTGATCTTTGTTTGGTTTTCATGATTTAGTTTGATTGTGCTCTAGGTGTTGTTTGTGTTTGTTTTGTTGGACATTCGTTTTGTCCTATGCTGCTTTGTTTTTGTTGCGTTTCTTGTGCTTGTTGTAAATCCTGGGGTATGCCCCTTGTACCTTTGTACAGTGTCGTTTGGCTTTCTTTTTTGTTTATATTCACCCTTTTCCAAAAAAAAAAAAAAAGTGGAAGAATGACCCCTCATCTCCCTAATTATATAGCTAGATGGACTTAGTTTGTCATTGGTTTTTGTAAGTTGTAATTTGGTTTTATTTTGAACCTTTTTCTTGTTCATCTTTGTTGGGGGGGCCTTGGGCTTTTTTGATTTGTTTTTAGAGGTTCCCCCTCTTCCTTTCATTCGTTCATTCTTCTTTTGCTAGGATGGGCTCTTTTCTTGGCTCTTGCCTTTTGATTGTCTCCCTTCCACTATGCATCACCTGGATGCTTTTGTTTGCACTTATTGTATATCCTGAGGTATGCCCCTTGTTTTTGTTTAGTGCCGTTTGGCTTTTCTTTTATTTATTCACCATTCACCGAAAAAAAAACTCCTCTTTGCCACTGTCCAAACCTTTCCTGTAGATAGCAGCGCAAGATATCACATGCCTTCGGCTAGATGTAATGAGATTATAGGCAGCCTTAAAGCTATGGAAGCACTATCTTTGGCTGCCATTGTCCTGTTGAGAGGACTAGTATTAGATGCACTCGGCAAGTCCCTGCCTTATGTGTAGCTAATTCTCGTGAGCTGGTTGATGAAGCCAACCCAGCACATATCTTCCCTTCTCCTCTTCCAAGCTTGGGTCCCACTACCACTGCCTTCTCTCAGCCTTGTAACGTGGGTACACCACCTCTCATTTCTTCGGCTCCTAAAAAGTTTAATGAACTTTTTAATGTTTCCCCCACTAATACACTTCCTAGTCTAGACAACAAGAAAGATCTCACTCATTTGGCTACTAGGTCTGATAAGGTTTTTTTTTTCTTTCGGAAAAGGGTAAATATATATTTTTTTTAAAAAAGGATGTACAAATGTACAAGGGGGCATACCCTAGGATATAACAAGAAAGCGCAGCATGAGGACTGGTGGCAAGGAGGCCACAAAATAGAAAAGACAAGCTACAAGGGGCATACCCCAGGATAAACCAAAAAGCACAGCATGAGGACTAGAGACACACAAAGCCTCTAACTAATTAACAAGAAGACAGAAAAACAATAAAAAATCAAACCATCAATACAAACAGTGAAATTTACAAGCAACCACCCTCTCAACTCCAGGCTCTAGCAAAAACCTCAAGTTGGGGGTCTTGTTTCCATTTGATCCTAATTTGAATGTTGATTTGAGAAACCATATTAAGGAGCAGTTGTTCTTGTGTCGTGGAAGAACCTTTAAATGTCCTCTTATTTCTTTCCCTCCATAAGCCGTAGACAGCTACACCAAGGCAAATCATAGGGATAGCCTGTTGAATTTTTTTGCCCTTCTAGTTTTGCGCCATCCATTGAACAGTTGTATTCCAATTTGTCCTATTCCAATTGAGATGACATCTTTGCATTAAATCCTGCCAAATGGAAGAAGCATAGGCACATTCAAAAAATAAATGTATGAGTTTCCATATGACAGTTACAAAAAAAACACAAGCAAGGGGCCCCTGGGTGTAGGCATAAATCCTATCATGGGTAGCGAGTCTATTCAGTACAACAATCCAAAGGAAAAAGTTCTGTCTAGGTGTACACCCCGTGTACCAAACAATTTTATGCCAATGTGCCACAGGGGCCTCCTCTCTAAAGTGGTCCCAGATATGAGCAAAAATAAATCCTCCAGAAGGAGAAGTGGTCCATGAGATACTATCTAACATTCCAGAAGGTTTATACAGATTAGATAATAAACATCTAACTTCATTTAGGCCAATAGAGTTAGATGATGGCCAGTTCCAATCATTCTTTCGAATAATCATTGCCATTTTTAGCTCGGGGATCAATGGCAGCATCATAAGCAATCCTAGGTGTATATTTCTCAAACAAAGGACCAATGGGAAGCCAATTATCAAACCAAGATTTGGAGTTGCATGAAGATTGGAAAAATGATAGCTCCAATCTGGGGGATAAAGATGATGAACAATATGTGGTTAAAATCCCTTTCAAGCCTCTACAAGACTCAAATGAGATCCTCAAGAAAAAGAAAAAGATTGTCAATACAGAAGTGGCCCTTAGTGAAGAAGTGGACCAAACGCATAAGATGAAATGTGTTAATGTTGGTGAGGATCCTGGTTCTGGCTTCATCATCTCAAATCCTTCTCTTACTGAAAGAGTTGGCTTGCCTAATGATAAGATAGTTGTGCTTTCTAAGGAAAGTGCCAGCTGCGGGAAGATCATTAAAGGTAATTCAAAGGAAATGGAAACTATTGGAAATGTGGCTCAGGTGGATTCCCTTAGTCGTATTGCTGAATTGGAAAATGAAATCTTGAAGCTTAAATCTAAAGGCTCTTTGGATAATTGTGCGGATGAAGTTGTATTGAAGTCCCAAGATTCAGGCATCAATAAGGATATCCGTACAGGTTTTGATCTAAGTAATGTAGATGATTTTAATTCCGTTGTGTTTGTGGATGGTGCCTCTCACGCGCCCAACGGTCACAAGGACTCTTTTCACAAAGCTGCTACGCAGCACATGGGCGTGGCTGCTTTCTCCGAAATTTCAGGCACCTTGTCCCCTACCTTGTGCGTAAGTGACCAGCCACTTGCATCTCCTAGCATGGTTAACTCTGGCCCATTGCAAATAGCCACTGCACCTCATATGCAATGCAGCAGCCTTTCCTTGAAACCCGGCGGCTTGTCCACTGCTTTTCCTAATGCTAGTCACGTAGGGACCAACTGCCTAGGCAAGACACAGGTTTCCTCTGGTCATTTGACTCTTGATTCTACTCATCCAATGGATGGGCCCACTCCTATACCTCAGCCACAAAAGCAACAGGGTGTAAGCCCAACCTTACCTGCTGTGTCATCCTCTAGCTCTGGCATTACCCCACGTTTGACCCATGAGCTAGCTGCTATTTTACAAAACCCCCCCTCATCCTGGGCGTCTTTGGTAAAAAAAGATGTCCCAAAAAATCTCAAACTTAGTTTCCTTAAACCCAAAGAGGGCTCGGACAGGACCTTGGTCAAAATTCCTGAAGATCTTACTTCTCAGGATAGCCGTGCATGGGATAACACACTTGTGGGGCACTTCATTGGTAAGAAGCTCCCCTATACTCTTGTGAAGAATGCAACAACAAGGCATTGGGCCAAGAAAGGGTTAACTGAAATGCTTGCAACAGATTCAGGCCATTATATCTTCAAATTTAACTCAAGTGAGGAATGTGAATCAGTGTTGGAAAATGGCCCCTGGCAAGTGGCTGGTCAGCCCATCCTGCTTCGAAATTGGCGAGCTGGTATGATTTTAGATAAAGATGCTCCAGCTACTGTCCCCATCTGGGTCCATATTTATAATATTCCTTTAGAATATTGGAATACTGAAGGACTTAGCCTCATTGCTAGCACTATTGGGAAGCCTTTGCATATGGATAGAATGCCTGCCACTTGTAGACGAATCTCATATGCCCGAATCTGCATAGAGGTAAGTGCTGCTCAGGAATTGTTAAAGAACTTTGACATTGAAGTCATTGATCCCATCAGCAAGGAACCAGAGAGAATCATCCTTACAGTTCAATATCAGTGGAATCCACTTAAATGTGCTAAATGCAAACGCTTTGGCCATGGCTGCTCCAGAATCCATATGCCCAAGTCACAGCCCAAGCAGAACAATATTCCTAAACAAACCAGTGACCTTATTAGCAGTGAATCAGAGGGAGTTTGGAAAATCAAAGGTAAGGGCAAAAGGGATGCTGAGGTCGACCTGTCTCCAGATGCTACTTCCTCCCTAGCCATAGAGGTAGTGGAAAATCTTGTTAATCCCCCTCAGTTTGATGCCCCCCCAATTTCAAATATTGATAATATGATCAAAGGAAGTAAAATTGAGACTCAGGAAACTCTTCATGACCTTATACCTTCATACTCTAAGGGGGGCCCTTCAAGTTCTCCAAAGGGTCCTACTGGAGTAGTCCAATCTAAACCTCTACAAGTCATAGTAACTAAGGGTAGCATTAATACCAATCTCCTGAAGCTACAAGGGCCTGAAATCACAAAGACAAACCAATTTTCTTTACTTGAAGTGTCTGAACAAGATGAGAATGGTCAAATTGAGAATACTAGTCAGGATGCAGATCCTCCCAGTGTCATCCCGAAAGAAAAAGGGAATGCAAGAGGGGTTTCTGTAGAGCCCCAACTAACTGATGCCATCCAGAGTCCTTCTCTTACCAACAAGCAAAGGAGCAATAGCATAGAAGCAGATCCTCCCTCTGGTAAGCAAAAGAATAAGCAGAACCTCCTACAGGTTCCCTTAGGTAAGTGCCACCAAACCGTCACAGTTTTTAATGATTATTAGCTGTTGGAATATTAGAGGCTTAAACCAGCCCCTTAGGCAAGCTAAAGTTGCCAAATTTATTTATGAAAATAACCTGGATGTTCTTGGGATCATTGAAACCAAGGTTAGGCAGGTTAATGAAAACTTTGTTAAGAAAAATTGCTTCAAGAATTGGAACTTTGTAACTAACAGTAGCTCCAATAATGTTGGAAGGATCTGGATTGGCTGGAATCATGACAAACTTAACCTTACTGTTTTAAAAATTACTTCTCAACTTGTCCATGTTTGTATTGAGATGGATGATAAGTCCATTGTTTTTGAAGCTGCTTTTATTTATGGCTATAATACTGGTCAGGCTAGAAAGGAGCTTTGGTCTGACTTGATGTCTATTTCTATGAGTATTAACTCTATGATAAGTCCATTGTTTTTGAAGCTGCTTTTATTTATGGCTATAATACTGGTCAGGCTAGAAAGGAGCTTTGGTCTGACTTGATGTCTATTTCTATGAGTATTAACTCTACTAAAGTTTTGGCTTTTGGTGATTTCAATGTTACTTTGTGCCCTGAGGAAGTTTTTGATCCTAATTTTGGGTGGAACAATGACATTAAGGATTTTAAAAAAGCTATTAATTGAAGCTGTCTAGTGGACCTCAGGTACACTGGAGAACAGTTTACATGGTGTAATAGAAGGTATGGCAGGGAAGATTTCTCTCAAAGAAAATTTGATAGAGCTCTGGTTAACCAATCTTGGATTGATAATCTCCCTAATTCTTTTGCCCACTTCCATGCTCCAGGTATCTCTGATCACTCTCCTATAGTTGTTTATCTGGATAATAGCTATAAAAGGAAAGGCAGAACTTTTAAGTTCTATAATTATTGGACAAAATTGGACAAGTATGGTGACATCGTTACGAATGCTTGGAACCAACATGTTAATGGGACAGCCCAATACCAAATTTGCCAAAAACTTAAACTTCTCAAGCAAGATCTCAAAAAGTTTGGTAAGGCTACTATTGGCCAGGAAAGAGTCATTGCTGACAAGGCTAGACAAGACTTAAAACTTGTCCAATCAGCTTTACTTGGGGATCCAGATAATATCTCTTTTATTGACAATCAAAAAAATTGTTTAAAAACTTTTCAAGAAGCTATTTGTATTAAAGAAGAGATTCTTAAACAGAAATCTAGATTACAATGGTTGGAGGCTGGAGACAAAAATTCTAGATACTTCCACATGTCAATTGCTGCTAGAAGGAACATGGAAAGGATCCTTACCCTTGAAAAACCTGATCGTAGCCTCACTACTAACTGTGATGATGCTAAAGAGGAAGCTGTTAGGTACTTTAAAACCTTGCTTAGCACTCCCTCTCACCATTCTTACCCTGGTAAAGAAGTCCTCAGGACTTTTGTTCACAAAAGAATCCCTGTGGAGCTTCTGGCAGATTTGGATAGGATTCCTTCTGATACTGAGATCAAAACTGCCTTTTGTAGCATGCACAATAATAAAGCCCCTGGCCCAGATGGCTATAATTCTTATTTTTGTAAGGACTCCTGGGCTATTACTGGCCCTTCCATCTTAGCTGCTATTAAAGAATTTTTTCAAACTGGTGAACTTCTTAGTGAGTCTAATACTACTCTTATTACGTTGATCCCTAAAGTGCCTAATCCTACCAAGATGGGGGATTTTAGGCCCATTTCCTGCTGCAATACCATTTACAAGTGTATTTCTAAAATTATTGCTAGTAGGCTCCAATTGATCCTCCCTGACTTGGTGGATCAAGAACAGTCTGCTTTTATCAAAGGTAGGAAAATCTGTGATAATGTCTTGCTGGCTCAAGATCTTCTTAGGGACTACCATAAATCCATGGGTAAGCCTAGAGTGGCAGCTAAAGTGGATATTATGAAGGCCTATGATAGTGTTAGTTGGGAATTCCTTTTTGATATTTTGGATATTCTTGGCTTCCCTCCCAAATTAAAGAAATGGATCTATGCTTCTATAACTACTCCTAAATACTCTATTAACTTTAATGGTGAATCTGTGGGGTTTTTTGAGGGTGCTAAGGGCATTAGGAAAGGGGATCCTATGTCTCCGTATTTGTTTGTCCTTGTTATGGATACCCTTAGTCAATTACTCCATCATAACATCAATAATAGGCCTTTTAATTACCATTGGAAGTGTGAGAAATTACACATCTCTCACCTTTGCTTTGCTGATGACCTTCTCATTTTTTTTGCTGGAGATGTGGAAGGTGCCACTCTAATTAGGCATACTCTCGATCAATTTTTTCTCTTTACTGGCCTTCAAGCTAATAATGCTAAGAGTTGTCTCTTTTTCTCTAATGTCGATGTCGATGTTGATATGTAATTGGTTTTAAAGTCCTATGTTGTGAATGTTTCCTTTCCTACCAGTTGGTTTTGTAGCTAATTGGAGTTGTCCTGTATGTCAAGCTGTAGCTTGTTGAGCTTCATGTCCTCATGTCTTGAGCTTACTGTATATCCTGGGGTATGCCCCTTGTACTTTTTGTACATCTTTTTTGGAATATATTTACCATTTTCCGAAAAAAAAAAGATGTTGCTGATAGCATCTTAACAACTTTAAACTTTGTGAAAGGCAATTTGCCCATAAGGTACCTTGGGGTTCCTTTGATCACGTCTAAACTTAAAAAGCAAGACTGTGAGGAATTGGTTAACAAAATTTGTGCTATAGTTAACTCCTGGAAATCAAAATTTTTATCTTATGCTGGTAGAGCTCAACTTATTAATTCTGTTTTATCAGGTATCCAACTTTATTGGTCTGGTATGTTTGTGCTTCCCAAAGGAGTTCTCAAGCAAGTTGCTCAAACTATGTCCAGATTTCTATGGGTTGGTAACACTAATATTAGCCATGGTGCCAAAGTTGCTTGGGACAAAGTTTGTAGACCCAAAAAAGAAGGAGGGTTGGGGTTTAAAGATATCTACTTAACTAATACTGTTTTGAACCTCAAGCACATCGGAAATCTTTTAGATCCCTCTAATCAATCCCTATGGTACAAATGGGTCCATATGTACATGCTTCGTAACAAAAGTTTTTGGCAGGCCAAAATCCCTTCCCAATGCTCTTGGTACTGGAGAAAATTATTAAAACTTAGACAAGTTGCTAAACCTTTACTCATTCATAGAGTTGGTAATGGTGATCATACTTTTCTTTGGTTTGATAATTGGCTCCCTTTGGGTCCCTTGTTAGACAAATTTTCTAATAGAATTGTCTATGATGCTGCAATTAACATTAATGCCAAAGTTAGTGCTATCATTAGAAATGGGGAATGGGTCTGGCCTGGCTCTCACTCTATTTAACTTGATGAGGTCAGATCCATTTTGTCCTCCTTCCATCAGCCTTCTGATTCTAAGGACTCTGTTTGTTGGACTGTTACTCCCACGGGAGTCTTTAGCGTATCCCTTATTTGGAATCACTTGAGGGATCACACACCTACTGCCCCTTGGCATAATATAGTGTGGTTCAAAGGAGGTACTCCTAGACAGAATGTCATCCTTTGGCTTGCGGCCCAAAATAGGCTTTCTAGCCATGATAGAATTTATGCTTTTACTCCTGGTCCTCTTGCTTGTTTATTTTGCCACTCTCAAATGGAAACTCATAATCATTTGTTTTTTGCATGCCCTTACTCCTCATTTGTTTGGCAGGAACTTATGCTTAGATGTGGATTGACTTGGAATAGGCACTGTTGGAATGATACCTTGGTTTGGATGGATCAGCATCTTAAAAGAAAGCAAATTCATCATGATATCCCTAAAATCTGCTTGGGAGTTGCTATGTATGGCCTATGGAAAGAAAGGAACAACAGGATCTTCAAGCACTCCTTTTGTCCTAGAAACATCACCCTTGAGAACTTTATCTCCCAAATTAACATTCTTATTAGGATTAAATGGAAGCATCATAGTTTTTTTGATACTATTATTAGCAAGTGGATTTAGTGCTCCTTGTCTTTTTTGGCAAGCCATCTTGTTTTCTTTTTTGTTTTTTTTTTTTCGGAAAAAGGTAAATTTAACGAAAAGAAAGCCAAACGGCACTGTACAAAAGTACAAGGGGCATTCCCCAGGATATACAATCAGCGCAAAAAAGAAAATGCATCCAAACAATGCAACATAGGATAGGAAAAAATCAAAAGCCAAAAACCAAGATAGTGATCCATCCTAGTGGAGATGTGATAAACTCAAAATTTCCCACCTTTGTTTTGCTGATGATCTTCTTTTATTTTTCAATGGTGATGTACATTCTGCGTCAGTTATGAAAAAATTTTTAGATCAATTTTATAACTTTACTGGCATGAAGGCTAATGATAACAAAAGTTGTTTGTTTACTACAGGAATGGAGGAAAGCACTTCTACTGAAATATGTCGCTGTCTCCCGTTTACTCTTGGTTCCCTCCCAATGAAGTACCTGGGTGTTCCGTTGATCACCACTAGACTAAAAAAGGGAGATTGCGATGATCTCATCCAGAAAATCACCTCTAGAATAACTTCTTGGACTTCTAAATTTCTTTCTTATGCTGGCAGGCTTCAACTTATTCAATCGGTCCTTGCGGGGATACAAAATTATTGGACTGCCATGTTTATTCTTCCTAAAAGTGTCCTTAAGCATATTGAGAGTTTAATGTGTAGATTCCTTTGGACCGGAGGAACCGAAAAGGCACATAGTGCTAAAGTTGCTTGGGACTTAGTCTGTAGACCTAAGAAGGAAGGGGGTCTTGGTCTCAAAAACCTTACTCAATTGAACTCTATTTTAAATCTTAAACATATCTGGGCTATTTTTACTTCTAAAACCAAGTCCCTTTGGGTGGACTGGATACATGCTTACATGTTGAAAAGGAAAAGTTTTTGGGAAGTCAAGACCCCATCCCAATGCTCTTGGTACTGGCGAAAGCTCCTTAAACTTAGGACTATGGCTAGACCAATGCTTAAGCATAGGATTGGTAATGGGTGTGGCACCTTTCTCTGGTATGATAACTGGCATCCTATGGGTCCTATTTTGGACAGAGTTGGTAGACGTGTCCAATATGATGCTGCTATCCCTTTAAATGCCAAAGTTTCTGATGTTATTAATGGAAGTGAATGGAATTGGCTGCTTACAAACACTCTTGAATTAATGGATATTAGAGGCCAATTACATTCCTTGCCTCTCCCCACTACCACAAGTGATGTGATTCAATGGTTACCCTCCCCAAATAATGTGTTTTCTTCTGCCAACACTTGGGATTATATTAGAACTCACTATCCCAAAGTCCCTTGGCATGGCCTCACACGGTTCCCGGGTTATATCCCTCGATATAGTTTTATTATGTGGTTGGCCATACTCCATAGATTATCCACACATGATAGAATCTATACTTACACACCAGGACCTCTTGCTTGTGTTCTTTGTCACAAAGCTTTGGAATCTCATGACCATTTATTTTTTAATTGCTCATATTCTTCTTATGTGTGGCAGGGAATTCTTAACAGGTTGGGCATCTCTTATTCCGCCCCTTCTTGGGATGATCTTGTGGCTTGGGCAGCGAACAAGTGGAAAGGAAAGACTCCAAGGCAGGTTGTTCCTAAAATGTGCATTGGTTTGGTTGTGTATAGCATTTGGAAAGAAAGGAATGCTCGCAGTTTCAAACTTGAAGTGAAGCCTAAGGAAAGAGTGTTACAAGACATCTGTCTCCAGATTTCCTTACAGATTCAAGCAACATGGAAGAACGATCCCCATCTTCCTCAGTACATTGATAGATGGGCCATTACTACATAATTGGGGCGTTTGGGGCGTTTGGTTTTGCCTTACTATAAATCTTTTTTGTTGGGGCTGCCAGGTTTGTTTTTTCTGTAGCTTCCTTTGCCACTCAGTTGGTTTGGTTAGGTGGTGTTGTTTTTTGGTTGGGTGGGACTTCTAGAGGATCTCCTTCCCACGTTGCATAGCTTCCTATGCTTGTTTTCTTTTGTTCTCATTGTAAATCCTGGGGTATGCCCCTTGTACTTTTGTACATCTCTTTTTTGGAATTTATTTACCCTCTTTTCAGAAAAAAAATGTTTACCATCACCAATCTTATGAATCAGGATTTTTTTTTCGGAGAATGGTGAATAAATAAAAAAAAGCCAAACGGCATCAAACAAAATACAAGGGACATACCCCAAGAAATACAATAAGCACACAGAAAAAGCATCCAGATGATGCAATAGAGGATGAGAGCTATCCAAAGGCCAGAGGTCCAGAAAAAGTCCCATCATAGCAAAAATCACTAAACTAAAGAACGGAGGAGGGGAGATCCTAAATTAGGTCAACAAAGCCCGAGGTCCCCCATATAATGAAACTAGAAATGAAAGTAACAAAACATTACAATACAAAATTAAATCAACTCCATCAACTCCAACTCCATCAACTCCATCTAGTTAAGTAGTTAGGGAGATGAGGATCATTATTCCACTTGATTTGGATTTGGATAGCGATTTGGAGGTGGATTTCTTGAAGAACCCTTTCCTTTGTTTTGACTTCAGATTTGAATGTTCGGGATTGGTCTCACAAAATCCCTTAGCTTTAATAACTTTCTCCAATACCAGGAGCATTGGCTTGGGGCTTTGATTTCCCAAAAGCTTTTACATTTAATCATATACATGTGCACCCATTCTTCCACAATGACTTATTTTTAGGGTCAAGAATATTACCAATGTGCTTTAAGTTCAGGAGAGTATTAGTGAGGAAAATATTTTTAAACCCCAAACCACCTTCCTTTTTGGGTTTGCAAACCTTAGCCCAAGCTATTTTCGCCCCATGTCTCTTCTCAATGGTCCCAGACCAAAGAAATCTTCATAGAGCTTGGTCCACCTGCTTTAGAACCCCTTTGGGTAGGATGAACATCCCTGACCAAATATTGCTGGATACCAGATAACACGGATTGTATAAGCTGAGCCCTTCTTGCAAAGGATAAGAATTTAGATTTCCAAGAGGTAATTCTAGAGCATATTTTGTTGACCAACTCATTGCAATGGCATTTTTTCAATTTGGTTGTAATCAGAGGGACCCCAAGATATCTCATAGGAAGGGATCCGATGGTAAATTGGAGTTCCCTCAAAATATCAATAACCAACTGGTCATCAATACCAGAAAAGAAAACACAACTTTTAGCATTGTTGGCTTGAAGACCTGAAAAATCATAGAATTGATTAAGAGTTTTCTGAACCAATTTAGTAGATTCAATATCACCATTCAAGAAAATAATAAGATCGTCAGCAAAGCACGGGTGTGAAATTTTAATTCTCTCACATTTCCAATGATAGGTGAATTGACTGTTCTGAATATTGTGGTGGAGAAGTTGGCTAAGAGCCTCCATAATAAGAACAAATAGATAAGGGGAAATAGGGTCACCTTGTCTCAACCCTCTCGCACTATCAAAATAACCCACAGACTCCCCATTAAAGTTAATGGAATATCGAGGGGAAGTAACACAAGCAAAGATCCATTTTTTTAGATTAGGAGGAACACTAATGTTATCAAGAAGATCAAACAAAAAGTTCCAACTAACACTATCATATGCTTTCATTGGATCAACTTTGGCAGCAATTCTAGGTTTGCCCCCAACTCTGTGATAGTCTCTAAAAAGATCTTGGGCAAGTAAGACGTTATCACTAATTTTCCTACCCTTAACGAAAGCAGATTGTAATTGGTCAATGATGGTAGGGAGAATATTTTGGAGTCTATTTGCAATAATTTTAGAGATACATTTGTAAATAGTATTACAGCAAGATATGGGTCTAAAATCCCCCATTTTGGAAGGATTAGGCACTTTTGGGATCAGAGCTATAATAGTAGTGTTGGACTCTCTAAGCATTTCTCTCGAAATAAAAAAAATTCTTGAATAGCTTTCATAACATCAGCTCCAACAGTTGACCAAGACTATTTAAAGAAAAAGGCATTAAAACCATCAGGACCAGGAGCTTTGTTGTCATGCAAACTAAACATTGTGTTCTTAATCTCATCAGAGTTAGGAATTCTATCAAGATCTTCCAAACGATTTTCTGGAATTCTTTTATAGATGATCTCTCTCAGGGCATCAATCCCAGGATACCGGCTATTTGCAGGAGTGCCAAGTAATTCTTTAAAGTGCCTAACTGCTTCTAATTTAGCTTCCTCAATATTGCGAGTAAAGGAGCCATCAGGCTTTTCAAGTTTGAAAACCTTTTAAAATTTCTCCTACTTTTAATATGTTGGAAAAAGTATCTAGAGTTTTTGTCTCCAGCTTTTAACCATTGCACTCTAGATTTCTGCAAAAGGGTTTCTTCCTCAATCCAAATATATTTTAAAAAATCAGCCCAACATTATTTTTGTTTGGAAATGAGGGATGGGCAAGTGGGCTTCTTAAGCAGTTCAGATTGAACTACTTTAAGATCAGCCAGCTTTATCAGCCAACAATTTCTCTTTCCCAATAAAACTCTTACTAAGATTTTTCAAAGCTCTTTCTTTTTGGTTTAATTATCCAGTTTTTTGAAGAAAAAAAAAGGTTTTTCAAAGCTTGCTTAGCCATTCTAAGTTTGTGACACACTTGATACTGAGCTGTGTCATTCACAGAAGTATCCCAGGCATTGGTAACAGTAGAAGGGTAAGGATCAAGTTTAGTCCAGAAATTAAAAAAAATTAAAAGACCTTCCCTTCCTCCTAACTATATTATCAAGATATAGAACAAGGGGGGAATGGTCAGAAACACTAGGTTCTTGGAAGTGGCCATAAGAGTCGGGGAAATTGTTCAACCAGGTCTGATTCACCAGAGCTCTATCCAATTTCCTTTGTGTATAATCAGGTCTCCCATATCTTTTGTTACTCTAGGTAAAGAATTCACCCAAATACCTTAAATCGATCAAACAAACAGCATTAATCATATTACTTATATCATTTATGTCAGAGTTAATTCCAAAATTGGGCTCAGATACCTCGTTGGTGTTTAACACCACATTAAAATCACCAAGTATAACATGATTAATAATAGGATTAAAATAGGATATAAGTTCAGCCCATAAGGATTTTCTTTCTTGGCCTGTATTAAAACCATAGACAAAAGAAGCCTCAAATTGAGAACTGTGGTCATCATTCTCAATGAGAACATGAATAAGTTGGGGAGAAGTGCGCAGGACAGACAGGTTGATCTTGTTAGGGTTCCATCCTACCCAAATCCTCCCAGTTGATTCTAAATTACTATTTGAGACATAGTTCCAATGTTTAAAAATTTTTTGTTTGATTTTATCCTCATTTGTGAATTTGACTTTAGTTTCAACAAGGCCAAGCACATCAATACTATTTACAAGAATAAATTTAACAACCTCGGATTGTTTATAGGGTTGGTTGAGACCCCTAATGTTCCAACAGCTTATAATCATTAAAAATGATGATGAGAATGTTTTCTCCTACCTGAGGAACCAGAGTGCTTAATCCTCTTATTGTGGGATTTACCTGAGCTTTGAGGATGGGGATTAAGAGTTGAGAAAGTTGAACTACTTTTCCCATTGATGTGCTGTTCCTCATCATCTGTTTGTGAGTCCTGGCTATCATGTCCATCAGGTATGCTTGGACCATGGGCATTTGGTGCTTGTCCTGTTGGGAAATTGGTCACAGTAGTAATAGGTTCCAAAATGTTAAGAGGAGGACCTGTGGAATTTGACTTAGAACTCTTGGGACTAGAAAGAAGAGGTTCAGTAATCCTAGTAGCTGAAGATTTCTGAGCACTAGGACATGTAATATCTGCATCTGTACTGCACACAAGTGGTTCCTGCATGATCAAGTTAGTAATAGTTTCAACTGGAGTCTCCGCATCAGCAAGTCCGTCCAAGGCGGCAAACAAATTTGTATGAGTAACTACTGTTTCTTTCTCCTCAGTTTCAGAACTTGAGGACGCATGAGTATAACAATCTTCAGGATTATGAGGGATTGAGCATGTTTCAGCAGCATGAATTGTTTTTCCCTTACCTTTAACTTTCCAATCAGTATCCTTATCAGAAGGTTGGAGAAGATTAGCCTTTGAGCTTTGAACTTTATGTTTAGAGCAGTCATGCCCAAACCTCTTGCACTTAGCACATCGAATAGGAGTCCACTGGTATTCAACTTTGAGGAAAATTTGTTCCTTGTCTCCACTTATTGGGTTAGCATACTCCACAATAATTTCCTTTAGTAGCTCATCCCTAGCATTTAATTCAATGCATATACGTGCATAAGAAATCCTCCTGCATCTAGCTGTTTCTCTAGCAACATGCAACGGCCTCCCTATAGCACTTGCAATATGACTAAGCCCAAGTGGATTCCAATATTCAAGTGGGATGTTATAGATGTGTACCCACATTGGGATAGTAGAAATGGATTCCCTAGAAAGAGTAAAGCCAGCATGCCAATTAGGCAGCATAATTGGCTGGCCAGCTACATGCTAGGGACCTCCTTCAAGGATAGATAAGCATTCATCCTCACTGTTGAACTTAAAGAAAAAAAATCCTGAATCTGTGCCAATCATATCATTGAGCACCATTTTGCTCCAGAGCCTAGAAGTAGCATTCTTGACCAGTGTATAAGGAAGCTTATTTCCAATAAAATATCCCACAAGGGTCTTCTTCCAGTTTTGGCTGCCTTCCTCAATAATTTCTTGGGGCATATGAACAACCTTACGATCCTCTTCAACTTTAGGCTTAAAATAAGTGAGGTTAAAACTAGAAGAAGTCTTTTTAGTAACCAAGGAAGCCCATGATTGTTTACCAGATGAAACTGCTAAATGTTTTGTAGCTAGTAGAGATGAACCCATAGGCACATTGGTCAAGGGATAGTTACCGCCAGCTGGTTTAGATAGCACATTAACCAAACTGGATGTAGGTTCAATTACCTTAGAGGAAACTAAGGAAGCCCACGACTTGGGTTTAGCCGAGCCGTTAACAGAATCTGTTGGAGTCGGGATTGAAGATGGAGTCAAGCCACCAATGGGCCCCACAACATTAAAATAATTCTCAGAACCTGAATGATTAAGGTTAGCGCGTGAAAGGGTAGACTCCACACGTTGCTTGAAAAGAGCTGCATTAGCAAGCTCATTGACGAGAAATCCAGGGTGGTTGGTAGCACCCATGTGCGCATCATTTGCACCAAGAGAAGTATAAGTAATATTATAATCAAGGGCTCTCTTTCCATTGTCCACATACCCAGCGTGTACATTGGCCTTGAGTGAATGATCCGACAAGGCGCCGGAATTTGCGGAAAGGCCCATGTGCCTGTCAGCTGCGTGTAAAGGAGTAGCAGGGATGACCTTTTGACCATTGGGCCTCGCATGTGCCACAAACACCTCGGGAGAAGGGTTGGGCACATTTTTGTGGATCACGAGTAAATGTAGGACTAATATTTTGATTTCTAAATGAACTATCCTTCTTTGAGGGAGCTTGCGCAATTGTTGAATTTACAGTGACTGGGAGGGGGGCACCAGGGCAAATGTCAAAAGGCTCAAGTTGGGTGTCCCTCCAATTTGTACCTCCTCTAGAGTTCTCCTTACCTCTCCTAAAATTATAAGACCGAAAAGGGGTCCTACCAGCAAGATAAGAACCCCTACAGGAAGGACCATGAGTATAAGGAGACACAAAATGTTCATTCTAATTTTCACTCATCTCAACCAGTAGGTGCCAAAGCTGAGTGTTTTCGTCCACCAATTTTGAATTAATTCTTAAAGAGGCTTTATAACCCACCTTGAGAGGGTGATCCAAAGGCAGATCTTCCTCTTCTTCTTCAATATCTGCGCAAAGTTCATTATAAACATTAAACTTACCAAATGTTCCCTCAGCAGTAGCAATAGATTCAACCCCCTTCAAAGCACTATCAGTAGCAATGAAGGTGTTTGAATCCGGATTAGCAGTAGATAGCTCCATAAGTAGCTTTGTACTCGGTTGTGAGATCAAGTCCTTTTTGAGACTGGATGTAGATGAGGTAGCAAGTTCAAATGTAGTGACATTCAAGTTTGAAATAGCATTCAAAACCTTAGGATCTTCAATACACAGAGGTAGTTAAGCATTAACTTCAGAAGATGGAACCAAACCCTCTGTGACATTGGATGTAAATAGCAGGAGGGTCTTGAGCTATAGTCTTCATGGTTAAAGCATCAAAACCAGATTTAGAATCTTCACCACAAGTAGGCTCCAGATAATAACATCAAAAGTTGGAAGAGAACTTGCATTTAAGGCAAAGGAAGAAGATGGATTAGCAGTATTAAGAATTCGAATGGCCTTGTGCCTTTCCATAGAAATGAAAATTTTCAGATTTCTAGAGAGGATGACATTCTCTCTCTACCTTTTAAGAGATTATCATAAAAGTTTCAGGGATTCTTTTTTTCTCTGATAAGGTTGATAATGATTTGACAAGTAACGAAGGTATTTTCACTCCTGTCGAATTCCCCATTGATTTTGTGGATCATGGGCCACACAATGACCATCTTACCCTTAAGCTTCCAAATGAATTGACCATTGATGGAATTAAGGAATGGGATACCACCATTGTAGGTCAATTTGTTGGTAAATCCATGTTTTTTTCCTTTGTTGCTTCTACCACAAAACGAATGTGGGAAAGATCTGGTTTGGTCTACATCCGTGCCATAAATTCTAGGTTATTTTTCTTTTATGTTTTCATCTGTGGAGGGGAGGGATGAGATTCTTGAAGGTGGCCCTTGATCAATTGCTGGACAACCTTTTCTCTTTAAACCTTGGTCTCCCAACCTCTTTGCAGAAAAAGAGAAGCTTCAATCCATCCCTCTTTGGGTGTACTTCTATGGGATGTCATTGGAGTATTGGAACCCTAGAGGAATTAACTTTTTTTTTTTTTTTTGGAAAAAGGTTAATTTAAATGAAAAAGCCAAACGACACTGTACAAAGCACAAGGGGCATACCCCAGGAAACAAAATCACAAAAATTGCATCCAGACAATGCAATAAAGGATGGGGAAACAAAAAAATGGCTAGCGTGAGAAGCTCCCACCTCTCTCTAGAATTTGGCTAACTTTGTTGTCTTCATCCTCTTTTCTCTCTCTCTCTCTCTCTCTCTCTCTCTCTCTCTCTCTCTCTCTCTCTCTGTTTCTATCTTTATCTCTCTCTCTCTCTCTCTGTTTCAATCTTTATCTTTCTCTTCTCTTGTGTTTGAATGGGGTCTAATAAGAAAAAATGTAATCAAGGAGATGGTAATAGTACTATTAGTAAATCAAAGATTGCTGATTAAGGATAAGCAGGTTGTTCCTTTTAGCTCTGGAAGTTCAAATTTGGGTGCTCATTCTGTCATTCATTTTGATTTGGCTAGTAAATATATTTTCAAAGGTGGTGGTTCTGTTCAACTCAGAGATGGGTCTACAACAGGTGAATCTCAATTTGGTGGTATGGTACATGCGCTTAATGTTGCTAAAACAAACTCTTCTGATGATACCAAAGATCCTGTGGACTCTAAGATCTCTATCAATGGGAGATTTTGGGATGTTGATGAAGAAAGGGATGAGGTTGTTATAGTTACCCCAAAATTTGGCTCACCAGGTATTAATGTGACTACTCCTTTCAAGAATCAATATGAGAATGAGGTTTTGGTCACTGAGCAAGAAGATAAGGGTTTTATAATTTCAAATCCCTCAAAATCTATTGTGTATGGAATCGGGGACTTAGGCATCTATAATCTGTCCAAAGGTTCTAACTATGAGATTTCTGAGGATGACCTGGAATTACCAGAGGAATGGGAAGAGATTTCTACAAGTTAAGATGAACAGGAGGAAAGTGGAACAAGGAAAGCATCTCAGTTTCTCACACTTCAAGATTCCAATGAGATTCTTAAAAGGAAATCAAAGGCCCCTGCCATTGATGATCTTTTTTTAAAAAAATGGTAAAATAAAATCCAAAAAACAGGATGTACAAAAGTACAAGGGGCATACCCCAGGATATACAATAAGGACAGAGATCATAACAAAACCATGTAGCACAGAGAGCTACTCAAAACAAAAACATGACATCCCAGACAAAGAAACCTGGCTAGTCAGGTCAAAAAAATGGAACTAGCTCCAGTTACTAATGATATAATCAAAATTACTATGGTGCTTCCATTTGATCTTAATAGCTGGAGCCCAGAACCTAATTCGGCAACTTCAAATGGAGCTATCAGAAATGAAAGTTCTTAAACAGTCCCTGTTCACATCTCATATGAATAGAGTGATGAGAATCAACATGGGACACTACAAGATCCATTGCATGTTCCAAGTGGGTCGATTACTAGAGCAAGGTCCAAGAAAATCAAGGAGGCCTTTAATGGGCTGATACAAGATATTTGGGCTGATTTTAAGAGTCATAAGTATGGCCCAAACAGAAATGAAGGCTTAATTTAATTCATGCATGTAAAGATGTGGGCTGAATATAGCTTCTAAGATATAGCTATTTATGTTTTATAGATAGTAGTTGAGAGTTGGTTCATGTTTCCAAGTGCATTTAATGAGCTAAAGTAGTTTTTTGTATTAGCCTTTGCTAAAAAAACATGAATGCTTTATTTCCTATGGTTGGAGGGTTGTTCCAACAACTTACATTTATTCCTATGGTTGGAGGGTTGTTCCAAACCTATATATAACTTTGTTTATCTAGTGTAATGGACAGATTTGATAAATTGATAAAAAGTGAGTTTTTACTCCTTCTTGGTTCTTCATTGAACTTCCAGAACTTATCAAGGTTTTCACCTTGTGGTGTTCAAAACTAAGAATACCTGTGGTTTGCGTCTCTTTGTAGACGTTGGGTCTCAGGTTCACTAATTGGAATACCTGTGGTTTGCGTCTCTTTATAGGCGTTGGGTCACAGGTTCACTTTTACAACAATCCAATTTTTTAGCTTTCTTGGGAAGATATTCAATCTTTGTTGTTGGGTCTCATTGCTAGTCTATTGAGGTTCGCATCATTTGGTATCAAAGCAAGGTTTCTAAAATCAGGTTACTATCCTTTTAATTTTCGTTCTACTTTCTGAATCTTCGTATTCTTTTGTTCTTGAAATTCTGTTTTGTATTGTATTCTTCTTTGTTTTTTTTTTTTTTTTTTTTTTTTTTTTTTTTTTTTTTGTGCCTCTAGTTATACAAAAAAAAAGGAAAAGGAAAAGAAAAGAAGAGATCCGAAAAAAAAAGAAAAAAAATAAAAGATAAAAAAAAGGAGGCATTGATATCAAAGAAAGGCCAAATCTAATTTTTGTTTCATCTTCCTTTGAGGCATACTAATCTTGGTTTCTAGTTCTCTCATAAAAATATAACTATATCTCTGATTTCTTCTCTCTTAAATCTGATTGTTAGTTTCAATTCTCTTTAAATCTGATTGTGAGTTTCAATTCTCTCAATTCTGATTGTGTTTGTCCTTCTCCTTTGATTCGTCGTTTCTAAAATAATTTTGCCATTGGTATAAGTTTTGAAACACTAATCGTTGAGATCTCTTGATTCAAGTTCATTTAGTTCATTAAAGAACTGAAAAGAGGAGTTAAGAGTGGAAAAAGGCGAGTGTTAGATCAATTTCGAAAAAAGCCTAATTAAGAGTGAAACACGAGTGTGAGTGACATAATTTTGAGCGCATACACGTGAGGGAGTGCTGTGAGGTTTTATCTCTAACAATTTT
The DNA here is from genome assembly GCA_033977485.1 of Hydrangea macrophylla. Taxonomy (NCBI): domain Eukaryota; kingdom Viridiplantae; phylum Streptophyta; class Magnoliopsida; order Cornales; family Hydrangeaceae; genus Hydrangea; species Hydrangea macrophylla. Next base: position 25,832,883 of record CM066988.1, on the reverse strand, counting down.
TTCACCGATTTCAAAATATGTCTTCTCAATCAAACAAAGAAGGAAAGGAGGATCCGTCTTTCATGTTGCAAGCTATGCAGCAACAATTTGAACGTATGGGCATGATATTTAATGAGATTCGGGATAGGATGGATAGACAAGATGCTGAAATTGTAACTTGGCGTGAAGGGCATCCCCAAGGTTGCTCCTGTTCAATTGGAGGTTACGCAAAGTAAGGTGCCCAATGTAGCTAGTGGGACCCAGAGTAAATCTTAGGCTGGATTATTCAAATCTGAGTGTCCGAATGGTAGCTTGGCCCCATTTGAGCTGGGATCAAATTTGGAAATAAATCACAGTTCCACAATTTGTAGCAACGATTTTAATTTGGAATTTGTGGACCATGGAGGGATTGAAGATAATCTTGTTCTGAAAATTCCTAAGGACTTAACTGTAGCTGGGAGAAATGAATGGACGACGACCTTGGTTGGCCGGTTTCTCGGTAGGAAGCTTCCATTTTCCCTTGTCACAAACGTTACTGATCGGCTTTGGGCTAGTGAGGGCCTTATTGATACTTTGGCCACTGAATCTGGAGTCTTCTTTTTTTCTTTCTCTAGCACGGAAGCTAGGGATGCAATTTTAGAAGGAGGGCCATGGTTTGTGGCAGGTCAACCTCTCCTACTTAGGCCATGGAAGCCACATTTCTCCTTTGAAAACGAAGAGGTTCACTCCATTCCAATTTGGATAAACTTCTATGGTATACCGCTTGAGTACTGGAATCCAAAGGGAATCAGCTTTATTTCTAGTTTCATTGGGAAACCAATTCGAGTTGATCGCATAACTGCAAGTAGAAGGCGTATAACATATGCCCGTGTTTGCATTGACGTTTCTGCTGATTTTGACTTCTTCAATGAATTCCATATTGAAGCAGAAGATGAGGAGACTGGCAATACTATTAGAACAAAGATCAATTTGGAATATCAGTGGACCCCAGTTCGATGCAAAAAGTGCTCCCAGTTTGGTCATGATTGTTCTCGGACAGTGTCTTCGGGTCAGAGCCGTCCAGATCGCCACCCTCTCAGGAGGAACAGTAAGGATAAGGGGACTTGGCAAGTTGTTTCAGGCAAAGAAAGAGGAAAAGAGACTGTTATTGACCATAAGTCTGACCGTACTAAAAGCACGAATGGCTCGGAAAATCCGATAGCGAGGGGTAACCGTTTTGAAGCCCTTTCTCAGCTTTTAGAAGATCCTGATCCTAAACCTGTCAAAGTTGAGTCCATCGCTTCTCCCTCCACCCGGACAACTTATCCCGAAGCTAGCCCCTCTAACCATACAGATATTCCTCGAGGAGAGACCAGAGAGAACACCACTCCCCCAGTTAGAGTGGATGACATCGATGATTGTTTTAGTGATTTTGACCAAGCTAGTGAGGTTGGGACCCCTACAAGGGGTTGTCCCCTCTCCAACAGACAGAAAAAGAAGGAAACTAAGATGAAATTCAGCGGGAGTCGGCCCAAGGGATGACAACGATCCTGAGGAGGCCCTTGCGTTGGGTTGTTGGGTTGTCTCATGTGTTTTGTTTCAATCCATGTTGCTATGTGTGTTTGCTTGTTGCTTTCCATTTCATTTGTTTGGTCTGGCTCTCATAGCATGATTTTGCGCTTATTGTAATATCCTAGGGTTTGGCCCTTTTTTGGAATCGATTAACCATTTTCCGAAAAAAAAAAAAAGAAATGCTAGAAGGCAAGAAAGGCACATACCTATAGATGAATCTGATGAAAATCATGAGGATGAGTTCGATGAAGAAGAAGATCCAGCTTCAATGAATAGTGGGGGCAGTTTGGTCCAAGGAGAGAAAGGCATGGTAGAGGTTTTCAAAGAAATCCAAGATGGCAAGATGGGGTTGACAGAAACTTGGGAAGCATCAAAGTAAAGATACCCTCGTTCCAAGGAAAAAATGATCCAGAAGTGTACTTGGAATGGGAGAAGAAAGTGGAGTTGATTTTTGAGTGCCACAACTACTCTGAGGAGAAAAAGGTAAAACTTATTGTTATTGAGTTTGCTGATTATGCTATTATTTGGTGGGATCAACTTGTGATAAATAGGAGGAGAAATCATGAAAGGCCTATTGAGACGTGGGAGGAAATGAAAGCCATCATGAGAAAGCGGTTTGTTCCTAGCCACTACCATAGGGACTTGTATCAGAAATTGCAAAGTCTTACTTACTCAAGGCTACAGAAGTGTGGATGACTACTACAAGGAAATGGAGATCGCCATGATTCGGGCCAATGTAGAGGAGGATAGAGAAGCTACCATGGCAAGGTTTTTAAGTGGATTGAACCGGGACATAGCTAATGTGGTGGAGTTGCAACACTATGTGGAGTTGGAAGACATGGTACATACGGCAATAAAAGTGGAAAGGCAGAATAAAAAGGAAGGGACTTCGGTCTTCTCAAAATCCAGGCTCTTCTACTTCATGGAAGCCGAATGGAAGGAAAGATGAAGGGGCTGTCATAAAAGACAAGACCGAACCGCCAAAAAGAAGAGATGAGGTTCCTAATGCCAATAAAGGTAAAACTGAATTTCCAACTCGTAATCGTGACATTAAGTGTTTTAAATGTTTGGGATTAGGTCACATAGCTTCACAATGTCCAAATAAGAGGACCATAATTGCACGTGTTGATGGAGAAGTGGAAACAGAAAGTGAGAATGATGATAATCAAATGACACCACTTGAGGACACTTGTGACAATGATGTGGAGTATCCGGCTGAGGGTGAGTTACTTGTAACTATGCGTGCTTTAAGTGCGCAAGTCAAAGAGGATGATGTAGACCAGCAAAGGGAGAAAATTTTTCACACTTGATGCCATGTCAACAATAAGGTATGTAGTATGATAATTGATGGGG